>JAODUO010002231.1:5000-7500 GCA_025642075.2 Ridgeia piscesae
GTCATTTTAGTTAAACGTGTGGCAGATGACATGTACTATATGCCATCATAATAGGGTAATCTGACGACATATACTGTATGCCATCATAACAGCGTAATCTGACGACATATACTGTATGTCATCATAACAGCCTAATCTGACGACATATACTGTATGCCATCATAACAGCGTAATCTAACGACATATACTGTATGCCATCATAACAGCCTAATCTGACGACATATACTGTATGCCATCATAACAGCGTAATCTAACGACATATACTGTATGCCATCATAACAGCGTAATCTGACGACATATATTGTATGCCATCATAATAGCGTAATCTAACGACATATACTGTATGCCATCATAACAACGTAATCTAACGACATATACTGTATGCCATCATAACAGCGTAATCTGACGATATATATTGTATGCCATCATAATAGCGTAATCTAACGACATATACTGTATGCCATCATAACAGCGTAATCTAACGACATATACTGTATGCCATCATAACAGCGTAATCTGACGACATATATTGTATGCCATCATAATAGCGTAATCTCCGATTCAGCAAAATAACAAAGGCATCAAAAGCTGGTTGGCAGAACACAGTATATACAACGTCGTGGGCTTCTACAGTATCTGCATTTGAAATAAATGTGCCACGCGGTCGAAGCAAACCAATCACTAGACCTCCTGAAATATGGCATATTTTGAAAAGAAATGTGCGTTACGTGCAATGTTATACGTTGTGGATGAATGGATTCCCGAAAGATTTTCGCTCAAAGTTCTAACCATGATAGAGGACGGAAGTATAATCTATTATACATGCTAGCAGTAGACTATTCTATCGAGTTATATATGTCCCGCTGTTGGACTTTTATAACTCTTTAAAACAGCAAACATCAACGACACTTACCTGTTTCTGTCACTAGGAAGTCTGTGTTCGGATGTCGAGTCTTGCTCTCTCGGTGTTGAGGTCCACCAACGTCTTCTTTATATACACATCCAACACTGGTTTTCCTGCTGTGTCAAGCTGACCCAAGTCTTGGAGAAAAACACAAAAACAGTTTTTTTCTCAAACGGTGACGACGTCATGCAAACCTTACATTACTTCAACAAAAAGGTGTGCTAATTGTCTCATAAACGATATTTGTTAGCAAAGCGCAGTGCTATTTGAGTAACACATTTGTGAGTTACCCAAATAGTAACGGCATGCACCGACATAAAATATACAGAGTTTGTTTAGCATGTGCGTCATCGTCATGAACTTGCCATTAGGAGGATGGGTTCCATTAATCTCGGCCAAAATCTGACATTCAACATATTTTTCTGATGGCTGACGCGCATCTTGTTGTATACATTTGGCAAGACGGAAACTCGCAGCGCGCATTTGTGATAGCAATGTAATGCCAGTTTGGTTCAGTAATACTAGAGATTAAAAATCGCGTCCCCAGGTAGTGATTATAGTCTGCACAGTTAAGATTCAAACACGATCTCTAATGTCATGACCACTGACCATTTGTTTTGGTCAGCGTTATTATGATAGGTTTTCATTGCAGCTGTCATAGTCAATCTGCTTAACATCCGACATGTGTAAGAACAATTATTGTGATGAGAGGAAACATGACATGTTGTACGTGCACCAAACGGAAAATGATGAACTGAAAAACAACATTAGAGTGAGGGAAATGGGGATTGTTAACATGTTAACATTACCCACAGTCTTACAAAGCATTTGCATAGGTATTTAGCTGTGCTCATATTTAAAGTGTAATATCGCGTATATATTTATGTTCTTGAAATGTGTACCTACTTACTGCTAATGTTACGTTTGATGGGATTGTAGTACAATGAAATTCAATAAGTGATATTGCGTCATGGCAGTCCATGACTATATATATATATATATATATATATATATATATATATATATATATATATATATATATATATATATATATATATATATTGGAAACTTGGTATATCAAACATAACTAGTTACGAATAACTCGTAGTACATATTGCATTGATATATGTTAAATGTAATGTTGTTATTGAATCATGAATCCCCAAGTGGTAATTTTATGGAATCCCTAATTCGACCTGATATATATCCCATAATGATTTAAATCCAAAAAAGATGTTTTCTTACAATGTATGTCGGTTACTTTGTCAGTGAATAGAATACACCGTTTTAAAAGTACCACGCCTAAAGGGCAGTTTGACATTTGCGCAGACGTACCCTTGGTGGACCGAGATGTTTACTGTATTTGTCACACCTGCCAGTCGCTTGCATGTTGTTTTACAATCAACAGAGTGACTTTGTTGTCGAACTAAATGTCATCGCCGAAGACAACGTCCATTTTGTGTCGTACCCTAGATAAAATAATGCGTATGGTCAGGTTGTTTGCACACAAACGCTTCTTAGAAATAATTTCAAGATGTGTTAAAACAGCATTAGAAAGCCTCCTGCTCAAGCCAAACGATTTGCTACCGTGTCGTG
>JAODUO010002231.1:12500-27500 GCA_025642075.2 Ridgeia piscesae
ATATATGCGTGGTGTAGCACGCAGTTGGTTGGTCTACTTACTATGTTTGTAATGTATGCGTGGTGTAGCACGCAGTTGGTTGGTTTACTTACTATGTTTGTAGTTTATGTGAATTATTACCATATCGCCTCACACTGCCTCCGTCCGGCGCTGTTCAAGAAATGCCAAAATATTACGGCTGACGTAAATAATTGAATTTTGAGACTTTCAAAGCAAATGATGTCACGCAGAAAGCATCATGTTTGCATCGGCTACGTTATGACAAAAATGCATACCCCCGTCTTAAATTGCAGAGGGACGTTTTTATATTACTGCGACACAAATGTTTGACTAACGTGACAGCGCATGCAATCGGAAGCTTGCAGTTGTGAGAACCTTAGGTTTGTCATTCTCCCATATTTATTTCGTTGCCTATGTCACGTTGCCCTTTGGGCATGGTGAGTTGTCGATTCCATAAAACCATTGTGAAATACGCTTTTTTCAGGTGGTACCTACATAATACAAAAAAGCGTGCGTTATTATAACGACGTCAAATTCCCTGCTGCGCAGTTTTACGCGAACGGACATGACACATTACTGCTACACAGTCATATGGTTGGAATACTGTGACAATGGAAGTGATCCCCGCCGAGCAAAAACACATCACTTGACTTGCCTAAAACGTTAAGACAGAATGTTTGAAAACTGAAATCATTGTCGCCTCTGGTACCTCGTGGCTGCGTAACTAGTAAAGTCGGTAAGCGGTTGTGTTGGAATGGATTGACATAATCAAAATGTTAAAACTCGCACACACAGATCCCCACCCCAGCCCCACCCACACCCAAACTCGCACGCACGTAGGCACGCACGCACACACGCATACATGCACACACGTACTCACGCACACATGCACACACGCATACACGCATATACGAATACACGCACACACGCACGCACGTACGCAACTTCATACCATAAATCGACGAATACGTCTATCTATACCCATATTTAATGATGTTGATGTGGCGCTTTTTTGTTCGTGGCAACTTCTTAAGGTACAGCGCACAGACGCATGCACGCACACACGCGTACTCGAGCAAGTGCGGACACGCATGCACACCAACACGATTACAGACACACACCCACCCACACACACACACTCTCTCTCTCTCTCTCTCACACACACACACACACACACACACACACACACACACACACACAAACACACACGCACGCGCACGCGCACGCGCACGCGCACGCGCACGCGCACGCGCACGCGCACGCGCACGCGCACGCGCACGCGCACGCGCACGCGCACGCGCACGCGGACGCGGACGCGGACGCGGCGCGGACGCGGGCGCGGGCGCGCGCGGCGCGGGCGCGGCACGGCACGGGCACGGCACGACAGGACACGGACACGGACACGGACACGGACCGGACACGGACACGGACACGGACACGGACACGGACACGGACACGGACACGGACACGGACACGGACACGGACACGGACACGGACACGGACACGGACACGGACACGGACACGGACACGGACACGAGACGGACAGCACGACACGGACCACGGACACGGACACGGACACGGACACGGACACGGAGACACGGACACGGACACGGACACGGACACGGACACGGACACGGACACGGACACGGACACGGACACGGACACGGACACGGACACGGACACGGACACGGACACGGACACGGACACGGACACGGACACGGACACGGACACGGACACGGACAGGGAACACGGACACGGACACGGACACGGACACGGACACGGACACGGACATATGCGCTTAAAACTGGCGACATTTGGCTGGCTGTGGTTTGCTTTACTATGTCTAAATCAGCATCTACATGATACAAGAGATACGTCGTAGATCTATGTACATATGTTCCGACACAACTAAAATTGTGTTCTATCGGTAAATAATACATGCAATTTGCAAAACGTCCATTTTGGCGGAATGTGTTTTATTATCTCCTGTATTTTCGCACAATGCATCAATAATGCTGACCGAGGTACAATTAGTCATATACGTAACACGTTAATGGTGATAGCTCAGGTGCTAAGCGGAATCATTATGGGTACAGTTTACAAGTTTTCATTCCATGTCTCCATGATTACTGCAACGCTATATCCAAGCTAACATTCGGGTGACGAAAGTATTTTGCGAATAGATAACAATAATATATTATTTCTGTCAGGATAACCAATTACAGAAATTCAGTTACAGTCCTTAGTAGACACCGTCTTAATGTTTAAAGTATGCTCTTCCCATCTGGCGTAGTGGCGCCACTTGACGGACATTGAGCGAACCACGTGCGCTATCGGCTGATTGCAGTCTTTACCGACAGGTCTCGTAAATAACAGACAATGTTCGTCAATGAGCCGAACGCACTCTTTTTTCCAGCCCAGCGCCAAGTGCAATCGAACCAGCCGCATAGGTTTGCGCCTTTGTTTCCGTGGGTCTTGCATCCCCAAGCTGATAGCCTGACCCAACCCACCTTGTAGTATGACAGATGCAAGGATGCGTACGACAAAACATGTTAAACATCTTGCGACTTTTGCGGTCACCCTTTCCTTGAGGTTTTAGTGGTGGGGCTGGCGAGGTAGAACATCGTGATGCTGCACTCAAATAAGTTGATATTTCATTTAAAAAATTGGATTATGTTACATGGTTTATTTAGCATATGCTTGAATATGGGTAGGTTTCACATATGAAGCGAATATAATATTATGTTGAATCAAAACGTGAACATTAAACTGATATTTCCCAATGATATATGTACAAAGGCTAACAACAGATACTTGCACACGACGGGTACGTAGCGATATAGTACAATAGGCTTCTCGGTGTTATTTGTTTGCTTGGTTGTGTGTTTGTGGATCCAAATATCCATTATTTTTGCATATATCTAACTGAAATGTTGCATGGGTTCAATCGGCCGCTTTGTAGATTTACATTTCAAAATTCGTTTTGGAACTGAATATTTTCAAAAAGGTTGGGGACGAAGCATGCCACACGTCAACATGTCATTATGTAATGTCGTGAGCGCGCGACTAAAATTTGGGACTCAATTATCGACTAGAAGTTACGATTTTGCTGTTCCTGAATCGTATGTAAACGCGGCTAAATACACCTAATACTATTAATATAAACATGCATGCGATTTGCAGCTGTGAGTATTCACTGTAGCTAAAACCACACCTCAACATAAGGAAGATTGTCTACAGACTCTCTAACATATATCAATAATAGCTTCATTGGGCTACCACTTCTGATATGTTCTTCTTCTTCTTCTACCGGATACCGCCTAGCGTCAACATGCTGAGGATACAGGCGGGCGATCATGAAAAATCAGAAAATAATATTGTTGTTCTTTTAGGGTGCAATATGTCGGAACAGTAATTAATGCATGCAAACAGTAATGCGTGCAAAAGAACTAGTTATGTCTAAAAAGTGGAATCACGCTTGGATATTGTTCAAGGCAGTTTTGATTTACAACTTGCTGAGGGAGTGCATTCCAAAGACGAATGGTACTTAGGAAAAAATACATGTGACAATTACATCTGGAGTGAGGGATAATAAAAGACAAGGAATGTTGTCTTATAGTAATTGTCTTTACATGAATAAAATATGTGTTTGCTGCTATTTTATATATCATGCAGATTAGCGTCATTTCTTCGGTCGGATAGGGATCTCCATCCTAATGTCTGGAACATATCGGTTACACATGAGATATTGTGTGGCGATGTAGGACGTATCGAGCTGCACGGTACAGCAGTACAGCAGTGTTATAAGACGGGTCTGACAAAGGCGAATTAAGCCTGAGTTTGTATTTGAATTGACGAGACTGAGATTTCTGCGAAGGAAGCCTAGTGATCTATTTGCTATTAAATGCATTTTATTTATATGGGCATTCCACGAAGGGCTGAAGTTATGGTTATATCAAGATATTTTGCCTGTGAGACAGTTTCAAGTATTTATCCATGAAGCATGTATTGGGGTTTAATAACAGTTGTGTTTCTGGCTACATGAATGACATGGCACTTTTCCAGATTGAATTTCATGTTCCAATTTTTGTTGCATTATAACATGTCCAAAACTACTGGCGCACATGACACTATGTATACATATTTCGTATGTTCCATTACACCAACAATGCTATATGTTGATTTTAGAAGAACTCGTATATTTGCTCTGGTGTTTTGTCGTTAACACAAAAAGAGTTCCCATTGCATTAGCCCATCATGTCACTAAGGCAATGGTCGTTAACACAAAAAGAGTTCCCATTGCACTAGCCCATCATGTCACTAAGGCAACGGTCGTTAACACAAAAAGAGTTCCCATTGCATTAGCCCATCATGTCACTAAGGCAATGGTCGATAACACAAAACGAGTTCCCATTGCATTAGCCCATCATGTCACTAAGGCAATGGTCGCTAACACAAAAAGAGTTCCCATTGCACTAGCCCATCATGTCACTAAGGCAATGGTCGATAACACAAAAAGAGTTCCCATTGCACTAGCCCATCATGTCACTAAGGCAATGGTCGATAACACAAAAGAGTTCCCATTGCACTAGCCCATCATGTCACTAAGGCAATGGTCGATAACACAAAAGAGTTCCCATTGCACTAGCCCATCATGTCACTAAGGCAATGGTCGATAACACAAAAAGAGTTCCCATTGCACTAGCCCATCATGTCACTAAGGCAATGGTCGTTAACACAAAAAGAGTTCCCATTGCACTAGCCCATCATGTCACTAAGGCAAGGTCGTTAACACAAAAAGAGTTCCCATTGCACTAGCCCATCATGTCACTAAGGCAACGGTCGATAACACAAAAAGAGTTCCCATTGCACTAGCCCATCATGTCACTAAGGCAATGGTCGATAACACAAAAAGAGTTCCCATTGCACTAGCATTGTCACTAGGTCGATAACACAAAGAGTTCCCATTGCACTAGCCATCATGTCACTAAGGCAATGGTCGTTAACACAAAAAGAGTTCCCATTGCACTAGCCCATCATGTCACTAAGGCAATGGTCGATAACACAAAAAGAGTTCCCATTGCACTAGCCCATCATGTCACTAAGGCAATGGTCGATAACACAAAAAGAGTTCCCATTGCACTAGCCATCATGTCACTAAGGCAATGGTCGTAACACAAAAAGAGTTCCCATTGCACTAGCTCATCATGTCACTAAGGCAATGGTCGATAACACAAAAAGAGTTCCCATTGCACTAGCTCATCATGTCACTAAGGCAATGGTCGATAACACAAAAAGAGTTCCCATTGCACTAGCTCATCATGTCACTAAGGCAACGGTCGATAACACAAAAAGAGTTCCCATTGCACTAGCCCATCATGTCACTAAGGCAACGGTCGATAACACAAAAAGAGTTCCCATTGCACTAGCCCATCATGTCACTAAGGCAACGGTCGATAACACAAAAAGAGTTCCCATTGCACTAGCCCATCATGTCACTAAGGCAACGGTCGATAACACAAAAAGAGTTCCCATTGCACTAGCCCATCATGTCACTAAGGCAACGGTCGTTAACACAAAAAGAGTTCCCATTGCACTAGCCCATCATGTCACTAAGGCAATGGTCGATAACACAAAAAGAGTTCCCATTGCACTAGCCCATCATGTCACTAAGGCAATGGTCGTTAACACAAAAAGAGTTCCCATTGCACTAGCCCATCATGTCACTAAGGCAACGGTCGATAACACAAAAAGAGTTCCCATTGCACTAGCCCATCATGTCACTAAGGCAACGGTCGATAACACAAAAAGAGTTCCCATTGCACTAGCTCATCATGTCACTAAGGCAACGGTCGATAACACAAAAAGAGTTCCCATTGCACTAGCCCATCATGTCACTAAGGCAATGGTCGATAACACAAAAAGAGTTCCCATTGCACTAGCTCATCATGTCACTAAGGCAATGGTCGATAACACAAAAAGAGTTCCCATTGCACTAGCTCATCATGTCACTAAGGCAATGGTCGTTAACACAAAAAGAGTTCCCATTGCACTAGCTCATCGTGTCACTAAGGCAACGGTCGATAACACAAAAAGAGTTCCCATTACATTAGCTCATCATGTCACTAAGGCAATGGTCGATAACACAAAAAGAGTTCCCATTACATTAGCTCATCATGTCACTAAGGCAATGGTCGATAACACAAAAAGAGTTCCCATTGCACTAGCCCATCATGTCACTAAGGCAACGGTCGATAAAGGTCATTGCAGTCAAAAGGAACGGGTAAAAAAAAGATTCCCATTGCACTAGCCCATCATGTCACTAAGGCAATGGTCGATAACACAAAAAGAGTTCCCATTGCACTAGCCCATCATGTCACTAAGGCAATGGTCGTTAACACAAAAAGAGTTCCCATTGCACTAGCTCATCATGTCACTAAGGCAATGGTCGTTAACACAAAAAGAGTTCCCATTACATTAGCTCATCATGTCACTAAGGCAATGGTCGATAACACAAAAAGAGTTCCCATTACATTAGCTCATCATGTCACTAAGGCAATGGTCGATAACACAAAAAGAGTTCCCATTGCACTAGCTCATCATGTCACTAAGGCAACGGTCGATAACACAAAAAGAGTTCCCATTACATTAGCTCATCATGTCACTAAGGCAATGGTCGATAACACAAAAAGAGTTCCCATTGCACTAGCTCATCATGTCACTAAGGCAATGGTCGATAACACAAAAAGAGTTCCCATTGCACTAGCTCATCATGTCACTAAGGCAACGGTCGATAACACAAAAAGAGTTCCCATTACATTAGCTCATCATGTCACTAAGGCAATGGTCGATAACACAAAAAGAGTTCCCATTACATTAGCTCATCATGTCACTAAGGCAATGGTCGATAACACAAAAAGAGTTCCCATTGCACTAGCCCATCATGTCACTAAGGCAATGGTCGATTTAAGCGCATGGCGGTCAAAAGAGAAGACAGGTAAAAATGACACAGCATTTGCAGATTGTTAATATAACAGTGACAATTTTTTTGAAATGTCATCACAAATCGCTTGCACGTGTAACGGGAACAAGACCTCTATATGACTTGTTAGAATCATTCCAGACCTGGTTGTCATGATGACTCGAATACAATATGTCAGTGACGGTGGAGTGTAGGAAGTTCACCCACTGAAGCCTGAAGGTAAATAGGACGGAACATTTACAGTTTAGACACTCACCTCAAAACAAACCCCATAAAATCGATACCTACGGTGACAAAACTTCACATGGTTTATCTATTACATGTATGATATGGTCACGTGATCACACAATAATAAATACAGCCTGAAATCGATCAACATACATAAGTAAATAACGCGTTTTCGTCTTCGAGCCATTACTGCCACAGTGAACTCCACCAGATGGCGCCACCAAACTGTTGACGTTAATCCGTGGAGCTGACAACCAGTGTTTTCTGTAATATCATCACAGATTACATGAAATACGCATTTTATATTTATCTTAACAACAGCTGATGACATTTAATATCTGATTTAAATATGAGCAGAAACAGGTCAATTGCGTATGTGCAGCTACATTCAAATAGCTGAACAATAGAAGATATGAGCACATAGATGTTTAGTTATATACATGTGCATCAAGTTGTGTGCCTTACATGAACATATAACACTACAATTGCTCTTAATGCACATTCCACAAGTGCCTTCGGGGCTGGTGACACCCTTGATACGGTGGGAAAGTACTTTTCATCATCATCCTCATTCCATCCTAGTCTTACTGAACCCAGTATAGTGGGTTCTGCTTCTGCAACTGTCTCCTGTGTCCATATTTTCTTTTGATTTGACTTTTGTTATTTAAACATGTTATTGTGTCACGGCCACAACAGGAAGGTTGGATTGTGACGTCGACACAGGAACCGCTCACACTCATATAGCACCCCCATACGCTCCAATCACAGGGCCACCAAGGGCGCAGGTATCACCGTCTCTCCTACCACCTTCGCTCCTTCTCCCACCGTCCCTCCTTCTACCACCGTCTCTCCTCCCACCATCCCTCATTATGCCATAATTCTTCCTTGTTCCATCCTCTCCTTCTCCCACCCTCCTTCCTTCTTCCACCGTCGTTTCTTCTCCCACCTTTCTTCCTTCTTTCACCATCCATTTTTCTACCAAGCCCCTCCTTTTCCCAACGTCCCTCCTTCAACCGTCGTCCCTCCCTCTCGCTCTGTCCCTCGCTATTACATTGTCCGTCTGTCTCCCACCGTCCGCCCTTCTCCCACTGTCCCTCATTCAACCGTCGTCCCTCCCTCTCGCTCTGTCCCTCGCTATTCCATTGTCCGCCTCTCTCCCACCGTCCGCCCTTCTCCCACTGTCCCTCATTCAACCGTCGTCCCTCCCTCTCGCTCTGTCCCTCGCTATTCCATTGTCCGTCTCTCTCCCACCGTCCGCCCTTCTCCCACCGTCCCTCCTTCAACCGTCGTCCCTTCCTCTCGCTCTGTCCCTCGCTATTCCATTGTCCGCCTCTCTCCCACCGTCCGCCCTTCTCCCACTGTCCCTCATTCAACCGTCGTCCCTCCCTCTCGCTCTGTCCCTCGCTATTCCATTGTCCGTCTCTCTCCCACCGTCCGCCCTTCTCCCACTGTCCCTCCTTCAACCGTCGTCCCTTCCTCTCGCTCTGTCCCTCGCTGTTCCATTGTCCGTCTCTCTCCCACCGTCCGCCCTTCTCCTACTGTCCCTCCTTCAACCATCGTCCCTCCCTCTCGCTCTGTCCCTCGCTATTCCATTGTCCGTCTCTCTCCCACCGTCCGCCCTTCTCCCACCGTCCCTCCTTCAACCGTCGTCCCTCCCTCTCGCTCTGTCCCTAGCTATTCCATTGTCCGTCTCTCTCCCACCGTCCGCCCTTCTCCCACTGTCCCTCATTCAACCGTCGTCCCTCCCTCTCGCTCTGTCCCTCGCTATTCCATTGTCCGTCTCTCTCCCACCGTCCGCCCTTCTCCCACTGTCCCTCCTTCAACCGTCGTCCCTTCCTCTCGCTCTGTCCCTCGCTGTTCCATTGTCCGTCTCTCTCCCACCGTCCGCCCTTCTCCCACTGTCCCTCATTCAACCGTCGTCCCTCCCTCTCGCTCTGTCCCTCGCTATTCCATTGTCCGTCTCTCTCCCACCGTCCGCCCTTCTCCCACTGTCCCTCATTCAACCGTCGTCCCTTCCTCTCGCTCTGTCCCTCGCTGTTCCATTGTCCGTCTCTCTCCCACCGTCCGCCCTTCTCCCACTGTCCCTCCTTCAACCGTCGTCCCTCCCTCTCGCTCTGTCCCTCGCTATTCCATTGTCCGTCTCTCTCCCACCGTCCGCCCTTCTCCCACTGTCCCTCCTTCAACCGTCGTCCCTTCCTCTCGCTCTGTCCCTCGCTGTTCCATTGTCCGTCTCTCTCCCACCGTCCGCCCTTCTCCCACTGTCCCTCATTCAACCGTCGTCCCTCCCTCTCGCTCTGTCCCTCGCTATTCCATTGTCCGTCTCTCTCCCACCGTCCGCCCTTCTCCCACTGTCCCTCCTTCAACCGTCGTCCCTTCCTCTCGCTCTGTCCCTCGCTGTTCCATTGTCCGTCTCTCTCCCACCGTCCGCCCTTCTCCCACCGTCCCTCCTTCAACCGTCGTCCCTCCCTCTCGCTCTGTCCCTAGCTATTCCATTGTCCGTCTCTCTCCCACCGTCCGCCCTTCTCCCACTGTCCCTCCTTCAACCATCGTCCCTCCCTCTCGCTCTGTCCCTCGCTATTCCATTGTACGTCTCTCTCCCACCGTCCGCCCTTCTCCCACCGTCCCTCCTTCAACCGTCGTCCCTCCCTCTCGCTCTGTCCCTCGCTGTTCCATTGTCCGTCTCTCTCCCACCGTCCGCCCTTCTCCCACTGTCCCTCCTTCAACCGTCGTCCCTCCCTCTCGCTCTGTCCCTCGCTGTTCCATTGTCCGTCTCTCTCCCACCGTCCGCCCTTCTCCTACCGTCCCTCCTTCAACCGTCGTCCCTTCCTCTCGCTCTGTCCCTCGCTATTCCATTGTCCGCCTCTCTCCCACCGTCCGCCCTTCTCCCACCGTCCCTCCTTCAACCGTCGTCCCTTCCTCTCGCTCTGTCCCTCGCTATTCCATTGTCCGTCTCTCTCCCACCGTCCGCCCTTCTCCCACTGTCCCTCCTTATATCACCGTCTTATCTTCTTCCACCGTCCCTTGTTCCCCACAATCCCTCGTACCACCGTGCCTCCTTTCCCACCGTCCTTTCGTCTTCTACTGTCTTTCCTTCTTCCTTCGTCGCTCTTTCTACCACCGTCCATCTCTCCCACCGTCTTTTCTTCTTCCTCCGTCCTTCTTTCTACCACCGTCCCTCCCTTTCCCATCATCTCTCCCTCTCCTAGTGACGTAGCTGTACCAAGTATTCCATAAGCATTTCCATAATTTTAAAAGTGATCACCTGTTATACGAACACCAGTAAGTTTAACGCAGGACCATCAATGGTGTGTTCGACAATGACTAACCGTAATAACTATTCAGTGTAAACCACAATTGACAAAAACCCTATAATCAGTGTTTATTTATGTAGTATTTATTATTATTACAAGCATTTCTAAAGCACCGTATCTCCGGGACCAGCCCGTTCATAGGCGCGTACACACATTACAATAAAACGTACATAGAATCATACCCAAAAATTCTTAACATGTTATATGTTATAACAATAATAAAAACAACTAATTATAAATTAATTAATAGCAATAAAAAAGTTCGTCATTGGAAGTAGCTAATTTAAATAAATATGTCTTTCGGAGTATCTTGAATTATACTAAAGTGTCTGACTGGCGAATGTTTTCAGGCAAACTGTTCTAAAGTACTGGTCCAGACACCGAGAAAGCCCGCCTGCCGTAGCCCTCCAGATTGTAGCGCTGAACCACGAGCAGACATTTATCAGTAGACCAGAGGTTACGGTTCGGCGAGTATAGTGTTACAAGATCTTGAATGTATTTGGGTGCAAGCTCGTGCAAGGCAGAAAATACGACTACTAGCAGTGTATACTAGACACGCCAGCGAACCGGAAGCCAGTGCAACTTAATCAGTACCGGAGCAATATGCTGGTATTTTCGCTGCCTTGCGATCAGTCTCGCTGCTGAATTTTGCACCATCTGCAACTTGGTCGTGAGTGCCTGTGTAATGTCATACAATACCGCGTTGCCGTAATCCAGCCGCGACATCACTAGGGCATGGACAATTGTCTTACACGCTTCGGTAGTAAGACAATGTCTTATCTTTGAGACTGCGTAAAGATGGTAGTACGCAGCCTTGCACATGCGCGACACCTGTGACGACATTTCAATTCACAGTTGATCGAGGTTTCGGCTGGTCGGTGATGGCACAATGTTACACCTGCATACACCAACACAAGAGACGTCTTGCAGATGTTTACGATTTGGTGCCGATATGATAATTGCTTCGGTCTTTCTTCCGTTCAGCAGGAGATTGTGGTCTGACATCCACAGTGTCGTTTCTTCAATGTATCGTTCAACACGACAGACTGCATAGGCAGTTTCTCCATCCCGCACTCCACCCAGGTCAACATACAGTTGGGCGTCATCTGCATAAAGATGGTATTGAAGTTGATGCTTTCTGAAGATAGCACCCAATGGCAGCGTAAGAAGAGGACTGGGCCCAACACAGATCCTTGTGGGATTGTTGATTCGATCAGTGTTCTGTGCGAGTTGTGGATGCCAATGCGCACTGGTGAGACCGGTTTGATATGTACGATTGCAGCTATTTCAGTGCAGTGCCTTCAATGCCCATGCTGCGCATCTGGCCGATTAACATTGAATGGTCAACTGTGTCAAACGCACCGCTCATGTCGAGTAGTACTTTCAGCACACCTTTCTTTTTGTCGACGGAATTAAGGTGGTCGTTCTGGATACGCACCAACGCTGTCTCGGTGCTGTGGTGTTGTCGGTATGCACTTTGGAAAATATCCAATAAATCATTGTTGTCTAGATGCTGGCGAAGTTGTACTGATACGGGACGTTCCAGCAACTTTGAAACAAAAGACAAATTTTATATTGGCCGGTAATTGTTCATCAATTCTGGATCCAGGTTTGGTTTCTTTAGTAGCGGTGTAATCACAGCATGTTTGAATGTGGTTGGCCCGGTGCCTGACTCGAGAGACATGTTGATGATTGAAGCTGATGTTAGCGCAAGAATGTCAGTGTTAGCTTTAGAATGTCTTTGTAGATAGACGTCAAGCAATCTGTAATCAGACGATCAGTCACACTTTGGCCCCTTTCCTCACTGTTACAAGACGCTGTTATTATCAGACATTATTGTAAGTAGTATCTGCATCGTTTCTCTGATGTCAAAGGTGATCGCCAACATCCGCGATCTGTCGCCTATTTATTTTTGCTGCGTCATTTTCACTTTCAATTTATCTTCAAACAGCGGTATATTCAGTGTGACGCTGTTGACGGGGACCGCTGAAGAGGGGTTTGTGTCACAGCATGCTGGTAACAAAGAACCAAGGCTGGCCTGGGGACTGATGTGTCTGGATATGTATTTCTAATAGGTACCACATTGTTGGGCCTAATAAAACAGGAGTTTCACTGGTTAATCCTTACCTTACTTAAATGTGTAATCCCTCCCACCTCCGCTCCACCCCTTGTTTAAGTCCTATTTCCACCCCTGATTACAATTCTATGTCGTTTGGATTGTGAAAATATCATATATTCTTGAGAATTAAAACTGCTGATATAAAACCATGTCTAGAGGTCTGCCAACAAGAGTGGTCGTGTTTCAACGAGTCGATGCAGCTACAAATAAATGATTCAGGATCTATTGTTAACATTGCCTCGAATAACGATAGGTATGAAGCGTCTTAGGGTTTCACTGGAATAAGCTACATAGGTACACACATTGTAGTACTACTGCCCGTCATCCTGAACGTAGTCTTTGACAATCTGGTCATTTTCATAAATGACACCCGTCATCTCATTGTTCTGTATTTTGTTATTGCGTGTGTCTACAAGCTCGCCCGGGTAACATTTGTCCACGACGGAGAGCTACTACTCGCCCGGACTATTGTCTCGTGAATTGTTGTTCTGTTCTAATGGCGCAGTGCGACCGCTGGAGCGTGTCGATATTTCGTTCCGCCCGGCTGCTCTTGTTCTTTCTACCAGATACTGGCCACGTTCAACAAATTGGACATTATGACCAGGGGTTATGCAGACATGAAGGAAGAAGGAAAAAAGCAAGGCCAACTTTAGGGTGAGCATATTTACAGTGAAAGTAAAATACAAGACAGTGCTTACAAGTCTAGAAGAAGAAAATGGCAAGTTGAGCCCTAACGCAAGTTGAGCCCAGCCCAGCCCAGCCCAGCCCAGCCCAGCCCAGCCCAGCCCAGCCCAGCCCAGCCCAGCCCAGCCCAGCCCAGCCCAGCCCAGCCCAGCCCAGCCCAGCCCAGCCCAGCCCAGCCCAGCCCAGCCCAGCCCAGCCCAGCCCAGCCCAGCCCAGCCAGCCCCGCCCAGCCCAGCCCAGCCAGCCCAGCCCAGCCAGCCCAGCCCAGCCCAGCCAGCCCAGCCCAGCCCAGCCCAGCCCAGCCCAGCCAGCCAGCCCAGCCCAGCCCAGCCCAGCCAGCCCAGCCCAGCCAGCCCAGCCCAGCCCAGCACCCAGCCCAGCCCAGCCCACTACCCAGCTACCGCACACAGCCCAGCCCAGCACAGCCCAGCCCAGCACAGCCCAGCACAGCACAGCACAGCACAGCACAGCACAGCACAGCACAGCACAGCACAGCACAGCACAGCACAGCACAGCACAGCACAGCACAGCACAGCACAGCACAGCACAGCACAGCACAGCACAGCACAGCACAGCACAGCCTGTATGTTTGTCTGTCTGTCTGTCTGTCTGTCTGTCTGTCTGTCTGTCTGTCTGTCTGTCTGTCTGTCTGTCTGTCTGTCTGTCTGTCTGTCTGTCTGTCTGTCTGTCTGTCTGTCTGTCTGTCTGTCTGTCTGTCTGTCTGTCTGTCTGTCTGTTTTGTCTGTCTGTTCTCTCTCTCTCTCTCTCTCTCTCTCTCTCTCTCTCTCTCTCTCTCTCTCTCTCTCTCTCTCTCTCTCTTCTCTGTCTCTTCTCTGTCTCTGTCTATCTCTCTGTCTCTGTCTCTGTCTCTGTCTCTGTCTCTGTCTCTGTCTCTGTCTCTGTCTCTGTCTCTGTCTCTGTCTCTGTCTCTGTCTCTGTCTCTGTCTCTGTCTCTGTCTCTGTCTCTGTCTCTGTCTCTGTCTCTGTCTCTGTCTCTGTCTCTGTCTCTGTCTCTGTCTCTGTCTCTGTCTCTGTCTCTGTCTCTGTCTCTGTCTCTGTCTCTGTCTCTGTCTCTGTCTCTGTCTCTGTCTCTGTCTCTGTCTCTGTCTCTGTCTCTGTCTCTGTCTCTGTCTCTGTCTCTGTCTCTGTCTCTGTCTCTGTCTCTGTCTCTGTCTCTGTCTCTGTCTCTGTCTCTGTCTCTGTCTCTGTCTCTGTCTCTGTCTCTGTCTCTGTCTCTGTCTCTGTCTCTGTCTCTGTCTCTGTCTCTGTCTCTGTCTCTGTCTCTGTCTCTGTCTCTGTCTCTGTCCTGTCCCTGTCTCCCGTCCTGTCCCTGTCCCTGTCCTGTCCCTGTCCCTGTCCCTGTCCCTGTCCCTGTCCCTGTCCCTGTCCCTGTCCTGTCCCTGTCCCTGTCCCCGTCCTGTCCCTGTCCCTGTCCCTGTCCCTGTCCTGTCCCTGTCCCGTCCGTCCCTGTCCCTGTCCCTGTCCTGTCCCTGTCCTGTCCCTGTCCCTGTCCCTGTCCCTGTCCCTGTCCTGTCCCCGTCCCTGTCCCCGTCCCTGTCCTGTCCTGTCCCTGTCCTGTCCCTGTCCCTGTCCTGTCCCTGTCCCCGTCCCTGTCCCTGTCCCTGTCCCCGTCCCTGTCCTGTCCCTGTCCTGTCCTGTCCTGTCCTGTCCCTGTC
>JAODUO010002232.1:0-22500 GCA_025642075.2 Ridgeia piscesae
ATTAGCGCGATTTTTTTTAATCACCAAGGGTAGTCGTCGAAACGGGTTCCCGGTCAATCCTTCCTCCCGTAGCCAAGTCATCAAAGCGCGAAAGAAGGTTGTAAATATTATTAAGTTTTTGTATCAAATTTTTGAATCTTGTACCATTAGACACATTGCGATGTCTGTCGAGATGACTTATGTACATACTGATATTGTTCGTAAACGTCCACCACAGTTAACGTTCTAGAAGGTATTACACGGGATCATGGAGCCGCTAACTAGGTCCAAGCGAGTTAGGCCGTCCGATATTGTTATTCATTATTATTTTTTTATTTTATCCTACTTTGAATGTTTTATATCACGTTTGCATGAACAGAGGCATAAAAATAAGGTAAAGCTACATGTCAATAACACAAAAAACAGCTGAATGCAAGCCAGATCATAGACGTCATAGTCAATCCCATGAAGGGTAATATAGGCATTTTGATATCACTCGCTAAATAGTACTGCCTTTCGAGTTTCGTAGCTACGCATGCAGTTCCTATTTTCAGGTTGACCGCTCTGAAAGTGCCAACATGACTGCTAATTTTTCAGTAAACATATTATTCAAACTTTAAAAAATAGCATTGCGAATGTTGTTTTCAATCATTCATGTTATTTGTTCAGTGAAGAACAAATTACAAATTATGTGTGCTGTATCATTCAGATACTCATACAACATTGATACTAGAATGTTAAAAGCTTACAGTAAAGGATGAATAATTAGCTATGATGAGACATAACTTATGTACTGTAAAAATCACTTTGCAAATTTGCAATATTATTGCCTTTATTTGTAGTTTCTTGAAATATTGGGGACACATTGAGCAAAAAGAAGAAATATTAACAGACTAGCATAATATACTAGATGGAACGTGGACTTGTAGATATCCCCCAAGATCACTCTATCCAATACAACACTAGATTTTTTCGGTAAACATTTGGAACAGTTTTTCCCACCACAATGAGTGGAATTCTCTACCCCCATTGTGTCGGGAAATCACTAATGTAATTCAAAAAAAAATTAATCCAATGGTTTAGCAAGTAAGTCAGATGATCCACCATGCACATTAGCGTGATGTCTCAATATGACATTTTGCCAGTTAACAATATACCAGAGATGGAGTGAGTACAATACAAATGTACTCGAGTACGAGTACGATTACTTTGAACATGCATGAGTACGAGTACTCAGAAAACAAATGTACTCGAGTAGGATTACTTTACAATATACTCAAGTACGAGTACGATTACTTTACAATGTAATCATGATTACTTTCATGTTATTATTATTAATAATTAGACGACTTTCTCAGGTATTGGATGAGTCATTTAACGCTGGATTAATAACTTAATTTATGGTTTCTGAATCAAATACAAATATGAGGCATTTACACATTTCAAATACACATGATCAAATACATTACAATAACAACACTTCAAAACCAGGGGGGCATATTCAAAAGAGTATCCAATTCAATGTATCCAGACATTTCGGTAAAGGACTCTTTGGTAATGGACGTTTTGGTAACTGACATTTCGGTAACAAGACATTTCGGTCACAGGACATTTCGGTAATAGGACATTTTGGTAATAGGACATCTTGGTAACCTACATTTTTGTAGCATGACATATTGGTAAAACCAATAAATATTCTATAAAGGCATATTTCTTTAAAATAAATTACCTCTAGCTTCATATGTTCAGGACAGTGGTTGTGGTAAATTTTTAACACTGGATATGCTGGTAGCAAGTCAGTGTATGCACCAGAGATGGAGTAATCGTACTCGTGTACTTGTACTCGTACTCGAGTACGAGTACTTTTTGAGTACTCGTACTCGTACTCGAGTCCGAAGGAAAGTAATCGTACTCGTACTCGAGTACATTACCAAAGTAATCGTACTCACGATTACTTCTCAAGATTAAATTTTTTTCATATGAACATTTGCAAGCAAATATATTAGACAAATAAAAATTTGGCAAATTTTCCCTTTTCAAATAAATGTTTAAAATTTAAATTTTCAAACTTTTAAACCTTTCTTAAAAAAAACCCCACAACTATTCTGTGTTTGTCCCATCCAGACATGGGGTCAAATACATTGAAATTTATATTTAAATACAAATATTCTTGAGGGATTACAAATACTTTGTATTTAAATACGAATACATTGAAAAGTATCTCAAATACTTCTTCATATATTTTTCAAATACTTTTCATTTTGTATTACTATGTAAATATAAGAAAAGCAACACAATATTGAAACATTTTAGTTTATAGGCATAATTAGTGTTTTGCTCATATGATGACAGGCAAAAGTGTAGGGAGTATTGTTATTGCTAACTGCATCACAGGACATCTGACTGAAAGACGAAAAGGGCCCAAAAATATATTGTTTGTATGTTAAGCCAGGAGGTCCATAAAAATTTCCCCAAAAGGGCACTGCTAATCATTGCTAATGTTGTGAGGAAGGCTCAACTTCAAAGTCAGCCAAGAAACCAGAATAAACTGGTGCCAAATTGAAGCCTGACTAAAGAACAAAAGGGGATATTGACCTATGGTCACTTTTAAAGGTATTAATCCATCCTCTGGCTCTGAGCAATCACAAGTTGTGGTCACTGCAGGGCCATGGGGGAAGCCTGTGTTAAGTGTCTTCATCAGTAATTAGCAATGTTGGGTGAAGTTGCAGTGCATTAAGGTAATCAGTTTGGCAGGCATTACATGTGACAGTGAAAAAAAATGTTGATCCCAACAATGTATTTAAAAAAATTTATTTGAAAAAGTCAAATATTTTAGGAAAGTATTTAAATACAAATCTTTTAATTCCTAAACATCAAATACAAATACTTAAAACAGTATTTAAATACTTTCAAATACAAATGTATTTGACCCCATGTCTGGACCCACCTGATATACTACATATTTGAATTGGGGATCCATGACATTTTGGTAAAGGATACTTTGGTAATGGACATTTCGGTAATAGACATTTCGGTAAAGAGATTTTTCTAACTAGACAATTCGGTAACTAGACATTTCGGTAACTAGACATTTCTGTAACAATTAAGACATTTTGGTAAAACTACTGAAAATCCATAAGTAAATAGTCATAAGTAATAATCCAAAAGTCCAGTCTGCCATATTAGCAGGTAACCTGTTGAGATGTCAGTCAGTTAAACCATTTGTAAATTAGGATGGTCCAGACATGGAACTTGGTTTTCTACCAGTAGTCAGGCAAGGTGAAAAGGGGTAGTGTTTGCCTCTGAAGGGAACATGGCTTCCAAATAGCAGTGGTGGTGGCTAAAGTGTTCAACCACTACAGCAAATCACTGGCTAGCAGGACAAATTTAAATCCAGACACACATAAGGTGAAGCTATACATGTGAACATGGAGCTATCAACAACAACCAGGGAAAAGCAAAGCTATTGTGGAATGGCTATACCAAGCATACAGAAAAAAATGACATGATAAGGTGGCATTGTACATGTCATGCAAGCTCTGCCCTGCTAGTGCATACCAGAGATGGAGTGAGTACAATACAAATGTATTTGATACAAATACGTTCGAAAGAATGAGTAGGGAGTACGATCAGTCAGTACAGTACGAGTACGATCAGTACAAATCAGTCCCGAGCAGTACGAGTACGAGTACGAGTACGAGTACGAGTACGGTACGAGCAGGTACGAAATCGAGTAAGCCCGGTCCGAAAGGAAATACAATCAATCAATCAATCAAGACTCAGAAAAACAAATGTACTCGAGTCGGTACGATTATTTACAATATACTCGAGTACGAGTACGATTCTTTAGAATGTAAGCATGATTCTTTTTTCAATGAATATCCTGTTTCTAACATAAAGACGACTTTCATGGAAGGTGTCATTCTTGTTCTGTTGTTGTGTCACTAATGTTCTAAATGATTACTGCTATCCACTATCCAGGTGTTATTATTATTAATAATTAGACGCCTTTCTCAAGGTATTCGATGAATCTTTTAAAATGCTGGATTAATAATTTAATTTATGGTTTCTGAATAAAATACAAATAGGAGGCTTTTTTAAATTTCAAATACACATGATCAAATACATTACAATAACAACACTTCAAAACCAGGGAGGCATATTCAAGAGTAGTATATCAGATGGGTCCAGACATGGGGTCAAATACATTTGTATTTGAATGTATTTAAATACTTTTTAAAGTATTTGTGTTTGATGTTTAGGAATTACTAGTATTTGTATTTAAATACTTTCCTAAAGTATTTGACACTTAAAGCAGGTTTCCCCCCGGGCCCCGTGGACCCCAACTTGTGTTTGCTCAGAGCCAGAGGATGGACCTAACAGTGACCATAGGTCAATACCCCCTTTTTGTTTTTTAAATCAGGTTTCAATTTGGCACCAGGTTATTCTGGTTTCCTGGGTGACTTTAAATTTACCCCCCAAAACATCCTAGCAATGATTACCGGGTGTCTCTTCTGAGGGCAACATAGGCGTTATATTATTATGGACCTCCTTTTAAAATAAAAACAATATATTTTGGCCTTTACCTCTTTCAGTCAGTTGTCATTGTGATGCAGTTAGCAATAACAATACTCCCTAGCACTGGTCTGCCTGTCATCATATGAGCAAAACACTAATTATGCCTATAAACTAGATGTCTCAATATGTTTTGTTTTCCCTTTTTTACCTACATAGTAATACAAAATGAAAAGTATTTGAAAAAAAAATATATGAACAAGTATTTGAAATCTTTTCAATGTTTTCCCTATTTAAATACATTTATTTTTTAAAAAGTATTTGTAACCCCTCAAGAATATTTGTATTTAAATACTTTTAAAAAAATGTTTTGACCCCTGTCTGGATGGGACAAACAAGAATGGTTGTGGATTTAGACAGGTTTACAGTTTGCACTTAATTAAACATAATAGACAGGGATTTAGCAGGTAACCGCCCAGACCCAGTCAGGATTCTGGATGTTGGAAACATGACCAGTCATTCACACCATACTGACAGAGCAAACAGTACAGGTGGGGCATATGGCCTGGCTTATAAAATTACAAAGCAAGATGTTAGGGGATGCTTATATCCTGCAGTGCTTCCCAGGGACTGTCACAGTATAACTTGTACTTTATACTAAGCAGGAGGGTGAGGTGATGTGGCTTCTCTGGGAAGAGAAGGTATTAATTAGGGAAATCTGACTGAATATTTATTTAACTGAAATGCTCAACATTAATAGAAAATTAATACCTTGATTATTATTACTTTATTAGGTTACTTCTAATATTGCCATTTTATCTGTTTAATATATTTGCTTGCAACTGTTCATATGAAAAAATTGTAATCGTGAAAAGTAATCGTGAGTACGATTACTTTGGTAATGTACTCGAGTACGAGTACGATTACTTTCCTTCGTACTCGAGTAAGAGTTCTCAAAACGTACTCGAGTACGAGTATGAGTACACGAGTATGATTACTCCATCTCTGCAATATACATTGTCATAGATATTCCTGTTCGTTTAATATTTTGAGGTGCCAACATTTGTGTTTATTGGATAATATAAATTAAAGCATTTAATATAAGATACAAATGACAAAAAAATGTAGCGATAAATGCTATTGTCATTTTGTGAGAGGAATGTCATAGTGGAGGGGAAATGTTTGTAAGACGCAGTATTATTTTACCAATTATGTAATCAATACCACACTTACCAACATTAGGAAATTGCATGACTGAGCACTGTCAACTCTAGTGCATAAACACTAAGTGATCATGAATCATTATCAAACCTTAGTTTATGTAATATGTATCACCACACAAACATACAAAATCTCTATTCAATGAAGACAGCAGCTGGAGCAGCATCACCATCTATCTATCTGTGCAATAGTATGGGCAATAATAAAGGCAACTCAGTATCTGTCACTCCTGTCAGCTGTAAAATTTAAAGGGTCTTAGTGAGTGTATGTCATCTCCCGAAAACTTCTGTACTCTATCCAGGGCCCGTTCCATCCTTACGTCCCATTTGCTTTCTTGATAAATGTATCTAGCCTAATCCTGTCCTGGTTGTTGATATTGTCACTTCCAACACACTGCACCAAAGTAAAGGACACTGTTCCTATTACACTGTAACATATATGCTGCTTATTTGGCGCAGATTGAATGATCTTTTTTCATAAAAAAAATAGTAAATTCAAACAGTCAATTTTTCACTACGGCATGTCCTGTTTATTTATAGGGGGGGAAACCATGACTCAAACAAGAACGTCCGGCCAAGTCCTAGCGAACCCTGACAACATGGCTGTTTTCGGGCCCAGGACGCAAAAAAGGGCTGCAGAAGACACTACAGCTGTATGTTTACCTGCAGATCCACCACCCAAATGGCAGACAGAAAGAGAGAATGGTGAATTACATCTTTGTCAGAACTTTTGGCCGTTGCCCACAATGACTGTCCATGTCGGAATTGCAGTCCTTGGTACAGATATCCCAAGCTAATGAAACAAGATCTGCTGGTGTCAAGAGTCAGTTGATTTGTTCATAATCAATCCAACTGCTTATTTACAAATCAACTGATCATTTGTAAGGGCAGCAGTCAACAAGTGCTGAGTGTTATCCCATATCTTGTTCTCCGCTGAGAGACACGGAAGTTCCATCTTATGGCTGGTATACACTGGTATGACTCTCTGTCCCCTTTCGCCCAAAACCTGCCATGGATCCACCAGGTAAAACTTTTGTATATGGCCGACTTGGACACCTGAAAAAAACAGTGGTTTAAAGCTTTGGACTCGGCTTCAGACTCTCAACTACGAGAACGAAACCATGTGGTGCTGTGTTGAACCTTGGGCAAGTCTGTTCACCCGTCATTGCTCCAATTCACGCAGCTGTGTAAACAAGTAACTGGCTATAGACGATGGTGGATATTTGTACACAAACCGTCTTGATTAATTAATTACAGCTTGGCTGGATGCTTCCCACAGTCATGAGATGGTGTTTAATTAAGTAGGTCTGCCGGGGAGTAAAGTGTAAACCATTTTGACAAGGACAATGCTAAGAAGACATTGGGTCAAATACATTGAATTTTTTAAATACAAAAAACCTTGAGGGATCCAAATACTTTTTTTCCTAAACTTAAATTACGTTTTTAAAAGTATTTAAATACTTTAAAATACAAAATGTATTTCCCCCCCATGTTTGACGATTGGATACCGCACTATATAAGAACTGTGTTGAATAATATGAAAATGGAGGTAACTCAATCTATTATCATTGTAGAATACATGTTGTTTTTTATAAAATCATTGGAACGTTTTTTTTGTTCTGACATAGTGGACAACTGGGCATGCTACTCGAAATTTTCTAGAATGATCCCAAATCAGTTACTGTTAAACATTAATTGTTGGGTATATTTCTACTATAGAATAATTTTGGTGTTTTCATTGTATGAAATATCATTTGGGATTATATAAATGTTGTATCGTGTTAGTTTGCTTGGTGTTCTGGTTGCTCTAATGTTATTTTCGTTGTCAATAAATTGTGAGCAACACATTTCACTGTTTATAATACATGAACACATACTTACATTTTTGTTGGCAGATACATGTGAAAGTTGTCTAACCGGTTACATTTGGAAGCACTGTCTGCTCCAAACACAGAATATAAAATCCATGGCCATTTGTAATATATCATGGCACATCTGAAACAGAACCAGATGTTTAAATGTGACCCAGCACAGCAAAATCAGGAATAAGTAGGACAATTTATGGGCTTTCCAATGGTACCAAACACAAATGTCTAGCTGTATTGGTCGCCAGGTTATTGTTTCATAAAGAGAAGGTTTACCAAGTCATTTTTTCTGAGAAAAACAGCTTTAAAGTTTAATGAAGTATTTTAATACATTTGCAACATGAAGACAGCTCACAGGAATGTATCTGTATTTATTGATGGTTGATCGTAATGTTTCATATGGTTCTAAACATTGCATAAATTATATTTACTTCATAATTATTTACTGCAAGCTTTCATCAAAACATAGCCATTTGCTGAGTTAACATGGTAACATTAGCCAATATTAACTTATTAATTAAGTTGGTGTTAATGTGAAATTTCTGGCTAATGTATTTTTAATGTAAAATTTAAAGTGGACATGTCTTAATAATTATGGACATTATGGCCGTTTATTCATGTGTATATACAAAGTACGGCTGCTAATTATATATTGGGTTTATTAATTTATTTATTATTAATTTATTTTTTTATTACATAATTGTTTCATTTATATCTCTTACCCTAATAATTTTTTTTAAAAAAATTTCTTTTTTATATAATATTATAAACATATTCATGGACATTGTGGCATTTTACAAAAAAAATTTCTGTCTGTCGAGGTTGCCTGCTAATAATCACCTATTAACTAATTTATTATTACATGACTAGTTAATATATATTATATGCTAATTATCACCTTTTTAAAAATTTAAATTTTTACATGACTAGTTAATATGTATTTATTCTCGTAATAAATGTGGGTTTATAATATGTATAAATATCTTCATATTTATGGACTCGGCTGGTCTTAATTAAATGTTTTGGCCTGGTGACTTGGTGCACTACTTAACTAATATTAGCTAATTAACTGGAAAATTTTTATGAAAAAACATCAGTATTGAAATTTTACTCCATTCAATGTATTTTAAAATGTTGCAAACAATATTTTAATAGTTCTAAAATTACAACTTATGCCATTTTAAAGTCACTTATTCGAATATTTATCAACAGAAAAAAAATGAGCTTATTTTACCACTATAAGAGATACACAAATTTAGCGCAATTGTTTCGTCTTTAAATTTCAATAATTTTGGATCTAATAAAGGTATCGTAATCAAATTAATAGTTATGTGATATGTAACTTATTACCTTTAATTTAAGCCTATAGCCTGTGGTAATTTTGTTGAAGTACCTACAGCAGGGCTGCCTACTATATTTTCCGTAACGATCATGGGGGTGGAGGGGCTGGTTGTCTCGGGACCATCTGTATACTGTTGGCCCTGGTCCTAAAGTCCATCTTGTGGGTGTAACTAAATCCCAAGTCATTCATTTTGATTAAAACTGATGAATTGTTTCCTTCCCTAGTCTGGGTTTGCCCCAACCACCGGGCCCTTTCATTTACTGATAAATTGCAACACGGACTAGGGGAGTAGTACTTCGTAGTTGCCAAGTTGGGTCGATGATGTTTTCGCGGCAACGCATTTTAGCAGTTTAAAATCGTCAATACTTCACTCAAACAACTTTCCAAACAATGTATTTGCTAGGATTTTATTAAACATACGTATCATGGAAGATTTTATCAAAATGTCTTATTAAAACGATGTTTTCCTGCGGTCAACTGCGAAATTGACGGCAACCAGCAGACAACCGGAAGTAACTAATACCTCTTGTGCTAAGTTGACCTTGCTGCGCTACTCTAGCGGCCTTGAACCCGGAGACAGCATTCCAGTGCATATAAGTTCGTGGTCAGTGCTTATACAACTACCCAGGCTACTCGGCACTTATGTTATGGTCAGTCCGACATTTGAACGTCTTTTTATACATACGTGCATTCATGGGCGTCGTTTGTTGAGGCACTTTTCAGCGTGGGGGACAGCATAGGAATTGTCCCCCCACTTTTCAGTTTAGACAAATTGCGGGCATATAGCCTGATTCATCACTCCTGTCTCTTAAAAGCCACTACATAGGACTAGTAGCTAGACACTAAACTCGTGATATGAAGTTCCGACCACCGATTACAAAATCTAGATAAACTGCTTGGCTGGCCACAGCCCGCAACTTGATCTTACTTTAACACATAATCATCATGCCGGGCTGCACCGCTGCTGGGCTTTATCATATTGCACCCTTGTGTTGATATATTAATAGGCACTAGCCATCAAGCACATTATAGATGATTATTTTTTGTTTGCTCTAGCTATCACCCCTCGTATGGCAGCCTGGTCGCCCGGGTTGTAAAGTTCGACCACTGTAATGTTTAGAGTCAGTGGAGCAAGTGTATGAAAGACATGTACATTGAGACTGGGTAACTATCTAACATTGAGACTGGGTAACTATCTAACATTAAGACTGTGTCACTATCTAACATTAAGACTGTGTAACTACTAACTAGGTCAGGGCCATTAGTATAACAATATGCTATTTTTGTGTTACGACCTGCAGACTGGGAACACGACTTGCGGACTTGGATCACGACTACACGCGTGCTGATGTATATGGGAGATCGGGACAAAGCGGCGATTAGGGCAAATTGGATAATAAAATTTTAAGCTCAGACTACTTGCATCATTTAACGTTGATGTCATAAAAAACTTTTGTTACCATCATGATAGCAAAACGGGCATAGTTGTTCGTAGATTTGTCGTTGTGACGTATTGATGCTGTCACACAAATGCTGTGTGATTGTGTTAACTATTACAAAATCTTTAGCGACATTTGGTGACAATAATATTAAAAAATATTATTTTAATATTGTCCTACAGGGGCGTCTTGTCCCATAACTGTGGAGTAAGACACCCCTTTGTGTATAGCATGAAGTCCACGGGGGCACCATTCCTCACATTAGGTCATCTGGTGTATATGATTACCAAAACGTGTATATGATTACCTGGAATTTCGATGGGGTAGACATATGGTTCTGCTTCTCTGGTAAATCCGAAGTTACGACGGAAGCAAAAATGTTCAACAACAACCCCACCCCCTTAATGATGAGGACACCTGGCCAACAACAATTTCGCCACAGACTGCTGAATTATTCTCGACAACTTTGATGTTGTCCGCACGGTCTTCCAACGCCTGTCACCAGTGCACCAGTTGAGCCGACGAGAAGCTTAAATTTGGGCATTACGGCGAAAACGACCCCTTGGGATTTGCGCGCGCGGGGAGGATACCTATCAAGCGTCATTCGTATCACTGAAACGTCGAGCTCATTGGTCCGTACGGTGCATCGAGCACGATATAGAAACCCCATTACGTCGATCATACGCGCTCCTGATTGATCAATAGCACCGCAAAACTAGGTCACATGCACCGACCGACCGACCCAGGGCAGTGCGTTCCGTAACTGGGGTACGCGTAACCTAGTTTTAGCCAATCCGCAAGTCGTAGCGAGCACGTCACAGAGTATGGCCCCTCTTCATATACATGTAGCCAACATAACTATTTTTTAAAAATATAACATGAAAGGGTTTTTTTTATTTTAGAATTAGTACCAGACCAACAATAAATTATGTTTTTTATTTAAAAAAAATATTTATATGTATTTCAAGTCTCACACACACGCAAGGGACGCCCCACGCAGGACGCACGCACGCCCCCACCACGCACGCACCACACACACACACACACACACATACACAAACACCCCAAAATTCCAAAAATATGATATATATATATATATATATATATATATATATATATATATATATATATATATATATATATTTATAATTATTAAAAAGTGAGAAAATTTAAATTTAAATTTCGAAAATAAAACGTCTGTGATAAAAATGGAAATAAATTATGTTTTAAATGCATGTGATAATAATTATTAGCACTGCCTCCTAATCGAATTAATATCATATTTTCGGCTATTTACCTTCTCATTCTACTACTACACGTGGTTCTGCTTGTAAGAAGTGAAGTGGGTCGGTGCGCCGTGCTTTCAGTGATCAACACTCAATTTGATTTGGTAGTCGTGTTGAACATATGTCATGTGCCCACTGACCTACTTCACTTCATAAAGCAGAACGGTCGGCTTATATCGTGACTGCTACTCTTCATTGTGAGCCAGGAACGGAGCGAGCCTCTTCGCGAGCTAGTGCACATGTGGTTGACCCCCAACAATATGCGGCAGTAAAGAGAACGCTTAATCTGCATGCACTTATCGATCGGGCAAGTGCATAGGTGGAAATCTTATTACACCGGAACCATGGTCCGCATAGTACTCGTTGACTTCAGCAAAGTTTTTGAAAGAGTAGACCACCATACTCTGCTGACTGAATGCGCGTCATTTGGACTGCCAAATGCTATAACCAAATGGCTAACATCATTCTTATGCCAAAGCAAACATCAAGTGAAAATCGACAGTATAACGTCGAAGTACACTACTTTCAACACAGGCGTGCCACAAGGAACAATTTTCGGCCCCATTGGTTATGTGCATCATATAAATAACCTATGAACATCCTGTCTAATACATAGACGACTTCACAATATGGAAAGAATATTCACCTCACATACGAGTATTACTTGCTAAGAACTGTGAATCGTCTTAGCTATTTATTCAGTTGATCTATTTTATACTATTTAGATATGTTAATGAGTTATAAGTTCACTTATTCAGGTTGAATATACCATTTATAGTTTTAATAATTTACTTTCCTAGATGTTTTTTTTATTTTTTTCTGACACTTTAATCAGTCAAAATATTCATATTATAGGCCATTTAAAAATTCCTGGTGAGATCAAAAGGTTCATATTTCATACTTTTCCTTAACTATTTACATGGTTTGTTAAATGTTGCATAGCTTTTGATTTACTGCGAAAATACGGATGGCTAAGACATATGAAAGTCATTTGTATTAGCCACGCTAAACGATAATTGAAATTAGGTGGCGCGCATCAGTTTTATTTAAAATGGGGGTTGTGCTGACGCGGTAGTGTGTTGACAAAGTGGGCGCCTCGATAGCCCACTCTGTCTACAGAGCAAACTTTGACCTCATCATCCATAATAATGGCAGCATCGTTACCATAGTTGTTGGTAGAATATGTATCATAATTGAGTTTAATAATATGTTACCAAATTCATAAAAAATTTGAATGGCTGACAACTAGACGTGTATAATTGATATACTACACTTATAATTATCTCACCCACGGCAACAGTATAAACTTACATTTACCTAGTGAGCTTGGTAACAAATTCCAATGCTATGGCGTGGGAGGGATATCGGCAAAGGAGCCAGAGGACCACATCTGTCCCCATCAAAACCGTGTCGCCTACTCCCAAACTGTACGAAGAAACACCGAAAAAAGCCGCTGACGTGGAAAGACCTGCATCATCACATTCAACCCATACAAACGAGAATTTGAGCTGAAGAAGAAACCCAGCAACACGTCGCGTAACTACGAGCCTCAGCCTAGCATGGGTGGAATAGCTCGTGGAAGCAAGTTGGAGTCCGCAAAGCCGTCGCGACACTTCGCCAGCAGCAAATCGACTTCTAAAGTAGATATGAGGACACGCCTGTATTGCTGCGGGCTGTTTTACGACAGCAAAGGTCGGAAGAAATAGATCAGATGTGAGGGATACAAAGCGTGGGCACACGAAGGTTGTCCCTGATATAAAATAACAGGTAAACAGTCGGCCGTAAACGCCAACCCCGTCACGGAGTTGTAAGTGTCCCAGGTGAACTACACGCTTCGCTGCACACTCCCTATTTATGCCCAATACGGCTGTCGGGGTTTGATGGACATGTGTAACATGTTTCTCAGTTACGTAACCAAAATAGCCCCGCCCCTCGACGGCAGCCATGATGTGTGTCAAGCGGGCCACAGCGTCATTAGCAGCCGCCATTGTTTAGACAGAGATTTGCCCACGCGCTTGTAAATTAGCAATGATTACACCGGCGAATACATCAAATAAGAAAGTTAAGTATGCGGAATCTTTAGCGAATGTTACTAGCAGTCGGTATCACGATAAATTATTTCTGATAAACGGTGAAGATCCGTACGAAACGCCGAAGAAAGACTGGAACTTCGTTCCAAACACCCTGCCTGCCATCGCTTATCCCGACATAGTAAATTACTGCGTTTACTCTCAGAGTGCATACACACTGAATGATCTGAAAGGGTACAAGTCCCTCGAAGCCTATAACCAGTTCATCGGTGGTTGGGTGTCAGATGTTTGCGCAAGAGAAGTCAAAGGTCACGTTGTTGTGACAGCCAGGGTCAGGGTCAAATTGAATCGTCTAGACACGACTCGAGTCGAGCCTCCGTCTGGGCTCTAGCCTGTTGCGCCCGGGCTCTTGAGTACTAATCTACATCGGTTAATTGAGTGTAGAGCTTGTTAACGCCTTGACGATAATTGACTGGCTAGTATTTACCAGCCAGCATATTGGATATATTTACTAAGTAACTTATTTATGTCATACATAATATAAACAATTGTTTTATTGCAATGATAATTGGTTATCTATAATGAACAAAATTGTGTTAACATTATTTTGTCAGATGATGTAAGAATCAGCAGCACAGTCACAGTCATGAACTAAAACAAGTTGTTCATTGTGAAATTATTAATTAATTAATCCTTAACTGTTAAGCCTTAATTGCCCAGTGATTCACATAATTACGCAAAATATTTGCTGTGTTATGTATGATAATACGAACATGTTGTATCTGATTACCAATGTATTAAACGTTGCCTTTGTTTCTATTCAGGTTCGCCATTCTCAAAGCATCTCGAAGACTCCTCTACAACCCTGGATTATAGCAGAGAAGGATGGCAACATCTTGTCTGCTCACGGCACATGTATGGCTGGATTGGGGGAAGTATGCACCCATGTAGGAGCAGTCCTGTTCGTTGTGAGCTCGGCAATTGAAATACGGAGCAGTCGTACAGTCACCCAAGAAAAGGCATACTGTCTGCTGCCATCGGGCACGAAAGGGATCAACTATGAACAGGTAAAATACATAAACTTTTAATCTGAGAAATCGTTTAATGAAAGACAATGATTGTGCCATCTCACAGACCCCACCAAACAAGCAGACAAAACCCATGACTCTCCCTGATGTGCCTCCACCAAATGATGATGAACTGTCAACTCTGTTCAGAGGTCTGCATGAAAGTGACACGAGGCCTGTCATTCTCTCATTCATGTCGGACTAAGCTGAGGGTTATGTCCCGAGACAGCTTAGTTCGAAGTACCCACTGCTACTGTCTGAACTTCGGGATGAACATGCGTTCCATCTCTCCAAAGATGAATTGTTCCACAAATGTGAGCAAGTGTTTGAGTCCATCTGTGTCACGAATGACCAAGTTCGGTTGGAAGAAGGAAAGACGAGGCAGCAGGCTGACTGCAAAGAATGGCACAGATTCCGCACTGACCGCATCACAGCTTCCAGGATGACGGCCCTCTATGGGACAAGTGTAGAGAAGCCTGCCAGGGGCCTCATCAAGGCAATATGCTATCCTGACACAGCCCGCTTCAGAACGAAAGCAACGCAATAAACTCAATATTAAATCGGACATTTAAGATCAGAAACGTATAACACAAGATATTTATGAACTGATTTTCCTTGAATTCATCAGTCGGAAGCTACAACTGTCATCCATCGTTAGAATATTATTCTTGTGTCCAGTCCCCAATTAGTCTCGCTTAGTCCCCAATAAGCTCCAGTCGCGCGGAGTCACGCCATGTATCGTGAGCCACTTGCAGGCCCTATTGCGTCGCCTTTATGACGGGCCGGTGCTTCCATAGACGGGGGTCGTTGACATCGAGCGAGCAGCGCTACCAAATTTACAGCTATAACAACAAGTGTAGTAAAACCCCAAATAATCATTGAACCGTACAGGGAATAGAATATTCCATGTAAATGAAATAGCATACAAAGGCAGTTAATATGTGTTACTAACAAAAACACAATGTTGCAACTGTAATAGCATAGAAAAGGCTACCTTCTCCAGCAGTGCTCGAATGAAAAAGAGACTGAAACTTGTAGTCGGACACGCTAGTCACGTGGTCAGGTCGGGTTACCCTACAGTATGAAAATAGGTTGCAGCATCGCCCACATAAATAACATTTCAACTTTGTTCAAATGGTGGTTTGTCGTTCTGCAGAAGGAGTGACAATGGGTGGTAATAAATGACATTTTACATTTTAAACGTTTTATTTCGAACACAACACCATAGTAGAGTGCTTGCTAATACTGAACAATAGTCACCAGTGACTGTGTGCAGCTTGAGCATATCTGATCTATATTACCATGATTACTGGTTAAACAAATTAACCTGATCATTTCTAACTGGAATCTGACTGAAAAAAATCTATCACAGTTAATAGAAAGCAACATGTCCACTTCAAACTGGCGTTCAATTCATACTGTAATTTTTTTATCAATGATAGGTTTGCTGTCTGCATCAGTAATTACATAATCAATAGGTACTATATCCTGTAGGATAGTGTATTTGTTACGAAGTAACCCAATTACCCTTTCAACATGAATTCTGACATTTGCTATAGCCCTACTGGATTCCACATCTATTGCAGACAGTTGTTTCCTCCCCTGAGTGAATGACGCAATCTTTACCTCAGCACACATCAATCCAACAAATTCCTGGAGTCAAAACCCCTATAAGCTAACACAACATCTCCAGGTAGCAGTTTATTTAAAAAACCACTATTGTTTGTGACATATTTGTCGCTGGTTCTCCCACCCCAACCCTATTATATAAAAGACACACTTCCCTGTGGTGTGATACCAATTAAATACTTTATTGTATTATGGTGTGTGTACTGTGACCAGGTTTGAGCACGGGCCATAAGATTGGAAGGACGTTCTATAAACATTTCGAAGCAGTCAATTATGATGGCAACCTTAAGTCCAAAACTTTTGCGAAACTGAAGGGGCATTGTTTTGCGGAACTGTTCACGTCCAGGCCAGTAGACTAATGACTTCAAGCGTTCGTACATGACATGTATAGTAGAAATAAATGTTCGTGATACTGTAGATTTTGAAACCCCAAATCGGTATGCAAGGTCTTACACTGGTGTACTGAATCTTAATTTCATCAGCACAAGGACAAATTTGTGAAATGTTGACAAACTTGACATGACACCTTCAGACAGATGTGGCTGGATAATATCAAACAGTGCTATCAGTGTCATATAACTAGGCAATCCTGTCATATATAGAACTTTCTTGTCATTTCCCTCAAAAGATTCGTTAGCAATTTGTGTGTTTAATAGTTGTTGCTTAAGCGTCATGTTTTCTGTTTTAAGAGTCTGAAGTTCAGAGTTTAGGTTCATTTCCGAGTTATGCTCAACGTTACAGGTACATGTTGTAAATTCACTATGCTTCAAATTTCCTGGCAGCTTAACGAACATGTCTCTCTTGTCTTCTAGGAGACCCTCCTCTGACTCATCTGGTGGAGTGGCAAAGGACAAATCTAGGAGTGCTTGTGCTGCAGTGTGCTGAACTTTCAGTTATTTTCGATTTGTTGTTCTGTTTGTACCTTAACAAACAGTTGAAACTATTAAACATACAAGGTTCATACTCTTGAGCAACTAGAACATTTCCAGTTGTTTTTCCATGCACAATCTTGAAGTGAATGGTTTGTTACTCATGGTCATCCTTGAAGGGGAACTTGATGTTACAGGTGCCTGCCAATTTATTCTGAAAACTATTGATTTCTAGGTTTGGTCAACATAATTTTAACATAGCAGTTTTTTTTAACTTCTGGAATGCCATGCAATTTGAGAATTTAAGTTCCTTATCATCCATAATTAAACAGTATTCATCAAGACTGTATTAACATATTATCATGGGAAATAACATACAAAGGAACACAATACATTTTGTGTTTTACATTTTATTTACCTTTTAATGGTTGTATCTCTTCGTTCATCAGTTTTGGGCTGGCGTTCTTCATCTGTCATCATTATAGATGGAGCCTAGTCTGGATGAGAATTGTTGTACAGATCAGCAGGTTTTCCTAAAAGAATAACATATACACAATAAAACCGTCATTCATGAAATTTAATAGTCATTCGTTTAGTAAAAGTCGGGCGACGTGCAATACCAGCGCTTCCACAGTCACACAGATTAGCAGACACAGCGTGAGTAACACTGAGTGACAGGGCGGCAAGGTGGCTTCATTTTACAACCAGCTAGTTAAAATTGCGATCACTGAATCGTATTTCCTGCGCTTGGTTGACAAATCTTTCGTTTGTTCTCCTTGGTGATTTATTACGGCTGGGATTGAAAAGAACGATATCCTTGGCCCTGCGCCATCGGTCCGGTTCGTGCATCCATTCACAAAGCAAGTGTGCGGCATAGTTACCGTCTATTATTAGCGCGTCACTGATTTTTTGTTCGATTTGTTTGACACACACTATGGCTGCCGCGCAAGGGATGACGTCAGCTGAGAATTATGTAATAGTTCTGATATGGCGCTAGGCACTTAAACAAATGTTGTGTTGCACATAAAATGAACGAGTGTCTGCTTTACTACGAACGAAAGTGCCTAAGTTTCGAAACGGCGGTAGGTGGGATTGAACCACCGTCGTCCCCTCGATTGACAGTCCGGCGCTCTACCGCGAGACCACCGCTCCGAACGCAAACATTGCCACGCCGTCATATATAAAAAGATATGACCGTTGTACAAACGGTCGAAACGACTGAAGGGAAAACTTTATTTGTGTTGACAACATGGGTTGCTCTTCTAGGTGTGTTTATAATTGTAGAATATTTATCCTCAAGTGACCGGCCAGATCGTTTCCATTCCGGGAGGCTACGCCATATTTTAACGAAACATCGAAGAAGAAAAATAGATCAGAGCACTTACGACTGGAGCGTTGGTGGAAATGAAATTCGACAATACCGACAGTTTATGTGGCAGAATCCACATTTCAGATTAAAACTAGTAGACGAACCAATAACCCTGGAATTTGACCCGAATTACTACTACAATGTGAAACACGTTGGTACTGACGTCATTGCGGAGAACGGTGTCAGTGTCAGCATCGAGGAACGTTACAGGAAGACCACAACGTCCGGCGGAAGTTGTTTTTACGTCTTCAGCGAGACCGCGTCTTCAACCATTCGACAGATGTGTTCGTTCTGGGACTTCTTTAATGGCACTTACGTCGTTTGGTGTCCGGCGATGGGAGGTGAGCCATGTATGGACATTTCTATTCTACTGCAGTACACGAATTTCACGGCGTATACTTCAAGTCGTCATCCCATGCACCACGTGGTATGGCGAGAGACCGTTTGCACGAATACTACAATCGGTACTAATTATGTTCTGGCATCCCCAAATCTAAGGTCTAGAGTTGACGGCCTATCGAAGAGTGCCATTTTATGGGAGAGAACCACCGATGACCACTTTGCGTTAAAGACAGAACCAAATCAAACATTTCAGACGATAACGCAATCAACATTGTGCGCATGCGTGAAGAGGTTCAGGAAATTAATCATGGTAGGGTCGTCTCACATGCGCTTTAAGGCCGACTACTTGATATCTAAATGTTACGAATTGCCTACAGGTTTATCTAAACGCCATCATGAGTTGTCCGTGGGTAACATTAGTTTTATATGGAGATCGCACGGCAGCCATTTTACAACGCTATTAAATAATGAACTGGCCATCGACAAACTCAACAGAGGCGACGTGGTGATATTACAAACAGGCGCTCATGATATGGCTTATATTGGGCTGCAAGAAACGTTAGCGACAATGCTCGACTCCGAAGTGAGCAGATCGGGTTTCAACTAATCGTCGTGACGTCACCTCCGGTTGCCGATGACCATGAGCAGTACCGTCGTGGCAGTCGCAACTGCTGCGCGTTGTCGGCCTTCGTTTATGAACTTCACGCGAGACTTATTTCGACGGGCGTTGACATATTTGATGAGTTCAGTGTCATCTTGCCTTGGCAAAGACGCGCGGCGTGCACGGGACACTACATGTGCTTCAACATCCGTCGAAACGAACCACTGACAGTGAAAGGTGAGGTGGGGGAACTTGCTCTCCTCTTGCTCATGGATCGCGTGTGTCGTCAGACCAGGTAGAATTACAAGTAATCATGTGTTATCTCTTACGCCATAGGTTTGCGTTGCGGTCGTCGTGGTGTATTTAGAACGCAAGAACTGTAAAACTAGATGCGTCTCAACAGGTCACTTGATATTTAAAATCCCCTTCCCGTATGGCAAGATATGCAGATTAATTTTGCCATGTCAAAGGATTATTAGTTTGTGTGAAATTATAGGTTTCTTCTTGAACCGTGTGACCTGCCTGTTATCTCAAAAACGTATCTAAGCCAGTATGCCTACGGAGACAACTGCGGTTAAACACCCATTATCCAGGTGCGATTAGTAACCGGCATGATTATGGGTGAACAAACAGCCAGGCTACCATTAGATATTCAGCACGAAAATATAACTTCGTTCGGCTCTAACAAGCCTGATTGTCAAGCTTCACAGCTTTTGTATACAACAGTATACTATTGGTGCTTTTATTGACTTTACAAAGGCTTTCGACACAGTCGACCAGAAACTGCTATCTAAGAAAATGGAATTCCTTGGTATCCTTGATGTAGCATTCAAATGGACTAATATTTATTTGGAGAGCATAAAGCGTTTGTGTTCTTTGACAAATGCAATTCGGTTGGCTAAGTAGTTCATATGGTAGTTCATGCGTTTCAATATTGGGCCCCAAACTGTATATTCTATATATTATTAATATTTGTAATATATCTAATCTAGAAAAATTCATCCTCTTTGCAGATGATACTAATATTATTCTTGCAAATAATAATATGAGTAGACAAAATGAAACAATATGTAGCGTACTGGGAAACATTGTGCATATGGCTTCCAGTAAATAAATTAACTCTGGACAAAAACTAATACCAGTTGATATGACCATGTGATAGCTGGAAGTGGTATGCTCTACCAAGAAGTCAATAGAAAAAGGCAAAATGTTAATGTATGCATTTCTAAATTAGAAAACTCACATAACATATGTATTGTACAAGGAAGGTTTTCAAAAATACAGCTATGATGCATAGATGCAGTCATCTACTTGATAGAGGTAGTAAATGTTTTCATACAGTTCTCTCTTTTTTCCTTCTTTAAATTACTGCGTGGATATACGGGGAGATAGTTACCCAAAAAATACTAACACTATAGGTTTACTGCAGAAAATAATAATCCGAATTGTATTTGGTGCAAGGCAAATAGATCATACAAACTAACTTTTCCAAAGACTACATGTATTCAAATTTTCAGACATCATAAAACAGAAGAGGTAATTATTTGCGACAGAGCCTACAATAATTATTTCTCATAAAATAGTTAGCGTTTGTTTACAACACGGGATATAACTTACTCAGTACGAGCCAGTCATGGTTTAGAACAGGAAGGTCTCTGTTCTACTATGCGAAAACATAATTATGGCAAACAGCGATAAGTTACTGCCTTGGCGATATGTTTGTCTGTGACACTTTCATGTCGACGCCGTGGCTTGTGGTTTGCCTTTGTCGTGACGGTGTCGTGACGGCGTCACTACGGCATCGTGACTGACGTATACCTTATCATCTAGGACATCTTTCACTGCGTGTGGGAATCGGTACAACAGCGCTGGTGTTTGCCTTTTGACACACCCGACTACTGACGATCTCACGTTGACACAACCCATGCATGCTCTAAAAGTGGAACTTTCCATTCTTCAAGATATCCTCAAACTACACAAGCTAGCATATATTAGTATGTATCCGAAATACCTAGCAAAGTGTGTGTATTATTCTAGTCAAAATTGTGTTTATGTAATAAAAGAAATTGGTTTACAAATTTACTAGGGAATGCAAATAGTAATTACGTAAGTGCTTATCTTGTTACATTTCCTTTCAATTCACTTATAGATTGTTTTCACCATTGCATAGTATTTATGTATGCACAGCAATTAGTTGCTTTGTCTAGATTAATTTTTATGTGTTACTTGTATACCTTTTTTTAAATACAATCTATTTTATTCAATTTGTACCAGCTTTATTTTCGTATTGCTAATTAATGTATTACTATTCACTTTGTTTTTTATTACTTTAGACACATCAGTCATTTGAAATGCAAAACACTCACGACAGACATGTACATTTAAATTACCAAGTGACACGTGCTGTCTCTTCAAAGTGGGTATATACAACTAACTATATTTACTATATTTCTACTTCAAATTATAATATTTTTGTCCAGTTCGTTGAGATCAAATGCGCAGACCATGATCTCACATTACAGACGGAATTCGAAAAAACTACGTCTAAATTTTGCAAAATAGTTCTTGGTGAGTCAAAACGGTCACACAGTTTGGCTGCCAGACTGGGTGCGCTAGGCCCGGTCGTCTGGCGACTGGCCAGGCAGACCGTGTGGGCGTTCGCCATTGTTCAAACACACGCCGCGGGCATTTGACAGTGCGACCTGACAGGCGGGTGCGTCATCGGTGGAAGAATACACAAAACCCACGCGCGCAAAGTGAACTGAGCGAACTTACCTATATAAAAACGTTATGCGCTGTTTTTCTGCCGCATACGAGATGTATGTAAGGGCGAACGCTTATCGAACATAATATGTTTTCAAACGAGATTTAAAAAGACACAGAATAGACACATTTATATGGTTGACAGGTATTCCATGACGTTAGGTTTATTTCTCATAAGTATATT
>JAODUO010002232.1:27500-59618 GCA_025642075.2 Ridgeia piscesae
TAGAATGTTTTGCTCGAAACCCATACTGATGTTTATACAGAATGCTATATTTTTCTAAAAAACATCATCAGTCTATTGCAGACAATTTTTTCCCATTATTTTAGAAATCGCAGGTAAAATACCTATGGGTCAATAATTATTGAACAGTTTGTTGTTACCTGATTTGAAAAGGGGCACGACTTCAGCAGTTTTTAAATTGTCAGGAACAGTTCCCGTGACAATGGATTGGTTTAGTGTATGCTCAAGCGGAGTGGTTATTTCGTGTATTGTCACTTGTAGTAGATTAGTGGATAAACCATCGACATCTTCGGTGCATTTAGTTTTAAGATTACGTACGATAAGTTCTACTTCTGTTTTTTGTGTAGCATGCATGAACAAATTTACTGGATAGTTTCCCTTTAGATGTGCTTCAAATTGCTTAACGGGACCATAACAATTTAATTGCTCTTGAATTGCTTATTGTTTTACCTATTCAAACAAAAAAATATTAAATTCTTCTGCGATTTTTTTCATATCTTTTCCTCATGTCCGTTTATGATGAAGGCTTCAGGGAACTTACGGAATTCTTTTTGTTTGTGTATTGCTTGTCGTAGTATAGCCCATGTTTCTTTGATGTTATGTTTACGTGCTTCTAGAATTTCTGCATAATAAGCACTTTTTGCTGCTCGTTTGATTTTTTTTAAACGCTACAATATTCTTTAGATTTATTAATCGTATCTGGATTAGGTCTACTTAGTTTCTGTCGAAGTAACTTTGCTTTATTTAGTGATGAAGTCAATATGCCCGAAGTAATCCACGGTTCTCGTTTAATTTTTTTTTATTCTTAAACTTCATATGTTTAATTTAACAGGATATTTCGAAAAGTGATTTGTATATTATAATGAAATTATCATAAGCTTCATTTACATCGGCTGTGGATAGCACAGTTGAGTAATCGGCCATATGTAACATATTTCTAAACGATGCAATGTTTCTTGGGGTCAGCTGTCGTACCTGCCTATTTTTTTTGGGACGAGGTGTACCATATATTATATGAAATATACCAATATGATAGGCTACATCAGTTACGACAATAATAACGGGATATTACATTATCTACGAAGTCGTTAGTTTTTCGATATGTAACAAAGTTTAACAAATTAATGTTGTAATCGCCCATCAGATAAGCAATATTTTATTTTCATTTGATATTTTATCCTGTATTTCTATTATTTTGCTTATAAACATATCTGCACGAGGAGCTGAATTAGGACGATAAACTACACCTACTATAATAGGTTTATTTTGGTTATCTTGAACTTCAAGAAATATAGATTCAAAAACATGGGGAATAAATATGGAGAGATCTTCGCGTTTAGTGTATGTAAAGTTTTCGTTAATATATATACCTACTCCACCAAGGCCATCATCATTTTGCAATCGTGTGTTAAAAAGTAAACTATGGTATCCGTTTATACTGTATTGCTGATAATCCCGAATCCTAAATATTTCTGTTAAGCCAATTATATCAAATTTGAGGTCATCTGATGATAAATTACAAAATAAATTTTGCAAAGAATCTCAGTGCGCTTCTAAGCTGCGACAATTTATACATAATATCGATAGAGAAATGTTGTCACTTTGGAAAGCTTTTGAGAATTCAACCGGGGTCAAATATTTACACTCATTTGTTTTTTTAAAGGTGAGTCATGATACATTTCATCTTAGTAATGATTAATTTCAGTGTATAACTTTGTAAAGTTAAAGTTTCCATTTGTTTTGATCAGGTCTATGCTAATATTATCATCCATTTACAAACACGATAGAGGATATCATATTAAACCAATTAACACAGTCCGTCGTCTTTACATTACTACCAGAAGCAACGTAGAACAGCTGAGGAAAACAACAATAATGCATACCACGAATTAGCTTAGAACCTTCTGTGTAGCATGGCATCGCATCATTAATCGTAATTTTACGTGTAATAGTAAACAAAACTGAAATCGTACGTATATATATATATATATATATATATATATATATATATATATATATATATACTAATACAAACAACATAAGGAAACAAGGATAGTAAGGATAGCAAACTAGCTGGATTCTCACTCAGCTGATCTTGTAACTGCCTGGTTCATTGAACTTGTCAATAAGTGGTTCGACCTTATGTGTAGTCGACAGCTTGCAATGGCTCTCAGCAATTTTAACAAATCGGAGCATGCCAGTGTTGTACCATTTCTTAGATCATGCCAGTGCTGTATCATTTATTAGATCATGCCAGTGCTGTATCATTTCTTAGATCATGCCAGTGCTGTATCATTTCTTAGATCATGCCAGTGCTGTATCATTTCTTAGATCTTGCCAGTGCTGTATAATTTCTTAGATCATGCCAGTGCTGTATCATTTCTTAGATCATGCCAGTGCTGTATAATTTCTTAGATAAGGCCAGTGCTGTATCATTTATTAGATCATGCCAGTGTTGTATCATTTCTTAGATCATGACAGTGCTGTATCCTTTCTTAGATCATGCCAGTGCTGTATAATTTCTTAGATCATGACAGTGCTGTATAATTTCTTAGATCATGACAGTGCTGTATTCTTTCTTAGATCTTGCCAGTGCTGTGTCATTTCTTAGATCATGACAGCGCTGTATCATTTCTTAAATCATGCCAGTGCTGTATCATTTCTTAAATCATGCCAGTGCTGTATCATTTCTTAGATCATGCCAGTGCTGTATAATTTCTTAGATCATGACAGTGCTGTATAATTTCTTAGATCATGACAGTGCTGTATCATTTCTTAAATCATGCCAGTGCTGTATAATTTCTTAGATCATGACAGTGCTGTATAATTTCTTAGATCATGACAGTGCTGTATCATTTCTTAGATCATGCCAGTGCTGTATAATTTCTTAGATCATGACAGTGCTGTATAATTTCTTAGATCATGCCAGTGCTGTATCATTTCTTAAATCATGCCAGTGCTGTATCATTTCTTAGATCATGCCAGTGCTGTATCATTTCTTAGATCATGCCAGTGCTGTATCCTTTCTTAGATCATGTCAGTGCTGTATAATTTCTTAGATCATGACAGTGCTGTATACTTTCTTAGATCTTGCCAGTGCTGTATCATTTCTTAGATCATGACAGTGCTGTATCATTTCTTAAATCATGCCAGTGCTGTATCATTTCTTAAATCATGCCAGTGCTGTATCATTTCTTAGATCATGCCAGTGCTGTATCCTTTCTTAGATCATGCCAGTGCTGTATAATTTCTTAGATCATGACAGTGCTGTATACTTTCTTATATCTTGCCAGTGCTGTATCATTTCTTAGATCATGACAGTGCTGTATCATTTCTTAAATCATGCCAGTGCTGTATCATTTCTTAGATCATGCCAGTGCTGTATCATTTCTTAGATCATGACAGTGCTGTGTACTTTCTTAGATCATGCCAGTGCTGTATCATTTCTTAGATCAGTCATCGACATTTTCAATCGATTCTTAATTGGTACTAGCTGGAAACCAGTTCAACCAGGGCGTCATTTTGTCAACGAAATCTATCGTAGACATTCAGGATGAATTACTTGACAACGGTCACAGTTATGTGCTAACGTCTAGATTCACCCAGGATTGTTTAGAAAATTTATTCAGCTGTGTACGCATTAAGAACCCTGTTCCTTCTCCAATCGAATTCAAATATGCACTAAAAATATGAACTTTTGCGCAATTCATGAAAACATCTACTACCGGTAATTATGAGAACGAGGAAGGAGAGTTTGTCGACGATTTTCTTGCTCAGCAGCAAATGTCACCTGAACTATCAGAGCCATGCAGACATCCCATTACACCCACTCTTTTCCGAAGAAACGTCTGTTGATGAAATAGGTAGCGCAGAAGAAAATAATTTATATTACCTAGCTGGATAGTGTGTATCAAATATCAAGAAGCTTGACAAAGTTTGTGATAATTGCATATCCAGCGTTTCTAATTCCTCTGTTTCATGTATTGATGCTGCAAGATTAACCTAGTTTAAAGAGTACAAGGACGGTAGCCTTACCCATCCAACAAAACAAGGTTTTCAGGTGTTGTTATCATGTGGAATTGTGTTTCGTCAACAGGAAAGAAATCTTATGTCGCAAAGAAATGGTAAATCATTCTTGTTGAATCTGTTTGAATTAGAAACTGTGAAAATTCAATTCCCACATTGTCATGTTATCAAAAGTAAGCTGCTTCAGCGAGATGCTGGTGTCCGATTGCACATTTTTTCAAAAGACTTTACGAATTGCAAGAAAAACTGCAGATTCATCTGGCAGTGAACTTGGCATGGCAATGAGATAGATGGTAAAACTGGTTAAATTAGAATGTTTACACATTTGCGTCTCTACTGTGTAATTTCTATTTATTACAGTTGCAGATACTGGCACCGTGCTAATTGCTAACAGTTCACCTCGACAGTTGTTTTAAACTGCAGACAAGTGTCTAGTAATGTTCATGTTATTACCCCAGCGGGCAGACTAACATTGAAACGCGTAGTTTCGACGTCAGCTAATATGCAGCTATAGCCCCTATTTTCTCCAGTTTACATCGAATAATTTCTGTACAGATATAAACGTGATGTGGCTTTAACGTATACTCCATCTGATGTGGATGCCCTGATACGATACTGCTTATCGTGTCAGCTATTGCAAGTTGTAAACATTTCTGCGTGTATGGCTGAAACTACCGAAAACGTCGTCAGTAGCCAATATTGTGTCTTTGGTCTCTACAATTAGTGGTATATAAAAGGAATATAAATTGCTTAGTCAAATGGAGCTCGGCTTGCTCTTTCTTGCGATAGTTGTGCTTTCATGGTGGTATGATAATTTATATGAGTCTGTGCCTACGAAACACACACAAAATCACATTTTGGTTTGTTCACAACAAAGGGTAGTAATAAAAAGGATGGTAATTGTAATATTCAGTAACTGTTAGCTTCTTAACTACATGTTTTAGTTCATTCTATGAATACATACCTATTATTTTATGATGTTCTCTAAAATATTCGTATCTATTTTCCTTACCTTACACACGTGCATAACTTGTCCACAAAAGTCATGTATTTTATGTTATCTGCATAATTTATATCATAACTGTGTACCAATGAAGTGCTATCTGATTGGAAAGTATGTTTGCTTAACACATATACATGGGGTTGTCACCTGAAAACAAAAGCCATGAGCATAGTTAACTGTTCTGATCGTCAGAAGACATCAAAGTGGCAGAATAACAGCGTCCTCGTTAAGAATGTATTCTACGTTATCCACTTTTATCATATACGTGCTTTCCCCAGTATACAATCAAGGTATACTGTGTGAGGGTACCTAGTTTCCTTTGTGAAATACAAGTTGTGCATAATATAGAAACCTAATTTAATCACGTATGGTTCGATAATACCAAATTGTGTATTTTACGTTATCCGGTATTCTACGTTATCGCGTGGAAGGAAGCATTATAACACATTCCATAGCGTTCTTATCGCAAAGTTTAGGCCAGATCCACACAAAAGTGGTTCTGCTGCGGGTCTAACAAACAATTTGCAAAACCAAAGATAAGTTTGTTTTTAGCAATGCATGCATGACAAACAAATGTAATATTGTACTAGCTAGATCATTTTGTTTTAAGAGTTTATATTCAAGGTATACTATATGAGATTACCTTATTTATTTTGTGAAATAAAAGTTGTGCATGATATACGGACCTAATTTAATCACATATGGTTCAATATTACCAAATGATGTATTTTACGTTATCAGGTATTTTACGTTATCGCGGGGAAGGAAGCATTGTAACACATTCCATGGCGTTTTTATGGCAACGCTTAGGCCAGATTCAAACGGAAGTGGTTCTACTGCAGGTCTAACACACAATTTACAAAACCAAAGATAAGTTTGCATTTAGCAATGCATGCATGACAAACAAATGTGACATTATACTAGCTAGATTCCCTTCATAATGAGAATTAATTTCCCCAAGTTTACATTCAAGGTATACTATATGAGAGTGCATTGTTTATTTAGTGAAATGAAAGTTGTGCATGATATACATACCTAATTTAATCACATATGGTTCAATATTACCAAATGATGTATTTTACGTTATCATGTATTCTACGTTATTGCGGGGAAAGAAGCATTGTAACACATTCCATGGCGTTCTTACGGCAACGTTTGGGCCAGATCCAAACGAGAGTGGTTTTGCTGCGGGTCTGACACCCAATTTGCAAAACCAAAGGTAAACTTGTATTTAGCAATGCATGTATGACAAACAAATGTGATTTTACTAGTGAGATTTCCTTCACAATGAGAGATTACTATCGTATAATTCCACTTAGATTTAGTTATTTTTGTACTCGAAATGAAGCTATCACTTGCAGCTGCTTTAATTCGGAAATCTGCAAAACAAAATGGTAGCTAGCTAATGGTGTATCATTCTTGCACAAAGGACATATAAAACACTATAGTAAACATTTATTGATATCGTAAAATACACAGTTACATACGTAACATTTGAAAGGGAATGCTGTTATTAACCCAAATAGTATTAAGTCAACGAAACGCGAGTGGAATTCATAACATAAACATTTCAACACATTCAAACACATGCAACATAATACTCGTTTCAGGGGCCCGTGGAATAAATAACGTAGAATGCACATGATATGTTTTCTGAGTATTTATCATTTCATTGTAGCATGTACTATCTCTTGGGTATATTCCTGTTGTCTTTAGTGATTGGAGTGCTATTGTACTTGTGTTGTTTTAAAGTTCAAGTGATAAGCCGCGAAAGTCAGCAAACAATCAATATATACTACGTTAAAACAGTTGACTTGACCCCGAAAGCTAAAAAGAGAAGACATAAAATTCCAGGGAAAGATGCGAATACACCGAGCGAAGAACTGACCGAAGATTCACCGAAATCTACATGTGCCATTTTCTGGAGGAAATAAGCAGCGTTTACTACTCTAAGGACCAAGTGAAAGTTTGTCCTGCGGTGATACACTAAAAGGGAGTTAACGGTGTACTTGAAACACAAGAGCCTTGCGGTGTTGTCAGATTAAATGGCAATGCAAGACATCGTACCAAAAGCATTTACGTGGCCTACTTGATTCAATAATTGTGGCTTTTGGAAAACGGACACCTTTTGCAACTACACATTTTTCTGCATCTTCAAAACAAGCTCACATTTTGCAAAAACGAAATCTCATATTAAAAATAATCTGAACCTGAATCAGTTCTACATACTTCACAACCATTATATCAGGTTGCATTACGCATATTTTTCATTTATTAATTATAATTGTTAAGTATATCCACGCATATTTAGTACGACAAGGTGGCGGATAACGTAGGATACATTGAGAAAAAAAGACGGAAAATCATCATGGTTTGACAGGTTGGTGCAATAAAACAAGGATAGATTGGATGAGAAGAACGATGTTCCTCGAAGTTCAACATATATACTTTCATATGGAAGCAAATATTTTTAAATGTAATTTTTCTCATTTTAAAAACTTACAAAAACAAGTTAACAAAAATGTTTAGTATTGAAAAAAAGAACTATTATAGACAGAAATTCGAAGAGTGTAAAGCCAACACTAGTGAAACGTGGAACATTCTTACGACTATAATTGACAAAAGAAAGTCGGAATCAAAATATTCAAATGAATTCTTTGTTGATATTGATCGAGTAACATCAGACAACGAAGAAATTGCTAATCATTTCAATAACTTCTTTGTTAACATAGGTACAATCTTATCTAACATTATAGAGCCCTGCCAGGGAACACAACCAACTGACTTTCTACAAAAACAGGCATCACAGTCAATATATATGTATCCCGTTACTGAGAAAGAAGTAACCGAAATTGTGTCAGGGTGCAAAAGTAAGACTTCGTACGGACACGACGAAATCAGCATGAAAACTTTTAAACATGTAATAAAGCAAATTGTAAGACCTTTAACCTACATCTTTAACAGATCATTAATCACCGGAATATTTCCAAATGACATGAAAACAGCAAAAGGTATTCCTGTTTTTAAATCAGGAGATCGTCTCTAATTTAGACCTCTATCACTGTTAACCCAATTCTCCAAAATACTTGAAAAAATATTTAACAAAAGGTTAATGTCATTCATTGAAAATCATCACATATTGACTGATGGGCAATATGGCTTCAGAAGTAATCACTCAACTTCACTAGCGTTAACTGAATTTGTCGAAAAGGTAACTTCAGCAATAGATAAACAAGAAAGCACTATTGGGGTCTTTATTGATCTGAAGAAAGCATTTGACACCGTTGAAAATAAAATACTGCTAAGTAAGTTACAATGTTATGGAATAAGGGGTTTGGCACTGGATTGGATTAACAGTTATTTGGTCAATCGTAATCAGCATGTGTGCTATAACAACAGTAATTCAGAGCTAAAGAATATCAAGTGTATACACAAGGATCAAGCCTGGGTCCAGTACTATTTATTGTATACATAAATGATATATGTGAAGTGTCAAAATTGCATAATATTATCTTGTTTGCAGATGACACTAGCATTTTTTACTCAACTAGGAATATTGTGGATATAGCATGTACAGTTAATAACGAACTAGAAAAAACTAGATATATGGTTCAGCGTTAATAAATTATCGCTTAATGTAAACAAAACCAATTTCCTCATGTTTGCAAATAAAAAACAACATAGACCAACAGTAAACATTAATTTGAATGGAACGAACAATGAGCAGGTGTCGCATACAAAATTCCTTGGTGTAATTATTGATGAAAACTTAACGTGGAGAGAGCAGATAAAAACGGTTGAAACGAAGGTATCAAAAAGTATAGCCGTTTGATATAAAACAAAGGATGTTATACCAATCACTTGTTGAGCCATATATGTCTTATTGCTGTGAAATATGGGGAAATACATATCAGTCTAGAGTCAGAATACTCTCTCTGCTACAGAAAAAAGCTATACGAATAATTTATAGCCTTGCTTACCATGGTCATACATCTGTATTTTTTCACTACTAAAAAATTCTTAAACTTGAAAATTTAATTACACATAGGACTTTGGTTATGCTTGATAAAGCAAACAACCACTGCTGAGAAGGTCGTGTACAAGCGTTCTTTGAACCAACTGCAGCCGTACACAAGCATGATACCAGACAATCTAAACTATTTTATGTTAAAAAAGCGAACACCACCCATAGACTACTGTCAATTACTGTCAGAGGTATACACATATGCAACCGTTTAGCAAGTAATATAATAATGTTGCCAAGTTTGCAACAATTTAAGAAAAGATTAAAGTCGACGTTACTTTCTTCGTATTTATGAACAGAACAAAAACCCATTATTGTTGCTTTGTATCAATCTTGTAACTTTTACCATAACTACTACGCATTTTAGTTGAAAAGGGCATAGCGCCTTAGAAGTCATATGACTTCTGCTATGTCCCTTTAACAACAGCAGCGATTTACCAATCATGAAATTGTATTATATTGTATTGTCGTTACTATTATGCATTGTATTATTTCCCATACTATATTGTATATTCCTGTGTTGTGTTGTTGTTGTTGTTAAATAAACTTTCATCCATATGGATGAATGTCATCATTGCTGACACACTTTTGCGGTAACTCATTCACGGTTGCGCCACTGTCGATTTTGAAATTTCACGGATTTGTCGTTCATCCACATTTCGGCGTAAATTGGGCCTTTGGCGTATCTGCCTTAACCTAGGCCATGACGAATTCTTCATCGGTGCGTCCACACATATGTCCATAGCCGAATGGGTCGTTTTGGCTTCTGTTGCAGTTCTCCATCAGGTGCTTGCCTTCGTGCACCAGTGCTCGAGGCAGCACACTGAATGGTCAGTTTCTTAACTGGATCATAGTATGCCAACACAAGTGCAGTTGTGATAAGTCTCTTCAGCTCATCGTAGTCTCCTGACGAGTCAGTCGTCTTACTGGCTCCATGATAGTGGAGAGTCGAATGAGAAATGTGGTAAGGTAAGTGATCATGCCTTGCACACGGTGCACTCCTTATACGTCAGTAAGGTTAGGCATACGTGGAATGGTACTACCTTCTTCATGTCCGGTTTCAGTGCGTTGTTAATAACAACATTGATGTAAGGCATGCAACGTGCTGTTGTCCTAGTTGAATTTCACGCTGTTTTCTCTGCATATCGTCAGTAGTTTTCAGAGGTTGCTGTCATGTTTGTCCTCCAAGCAGCCGTGTGTCGCGATGTCATCTGCCACACAGACGACACATAGCAGCTTTAGTCATCGGTACCTTCCATGCGGATTAATGAAGGTTTTGAGATAGGTGCTTTTCTCGTCGAGTTCGCAGTGCCAGTAACCATGTGATAAGTCTTCTTTGCTGAACACTTTGGCGTGACGTAACTGTGGGAGGATGTCTTCGGTTGTTATTAGAGGATAATTTTTTAGTGGAGCAGTGGCCTCGGTTTCATGCATACGCGCAGTTTGCCACTTCTCTTATTATATGTGGAGATTTTGGAGCACCACTCAGTCGGGTCAGTGACAGGCGTGATAAACGAACCGTTCACGATATCACCCAGTTCCTCCTTCAGTTTGGTTTGTAGTGCTATTGGCACACGTAGGGTGGGACATGCTCTGGCCTCGCTCTACCTTGAAGCTTACATTGCCTGGCAGACATCGAACTGATGAGTCTTCAAACACCGTTTTGAACTCATAGCGAATCAGTTCGATCTACCAACAGCGTGCAGTTGCTTGGTGGTTGCGCACTTAACCGTTATCAGATTAATTGCTTCTGCAGCTTTCCTGCCGAGTAGAGGTATAATGTCTGCTTGGGTTGCAATCTCTTAAGGACACTGACTGTCCTGGCAACCTACTACTGTACCACGTGTTGACAAACACTACAATACATAACCAACGTTGAGCATTTAACTGTGTCCATGCAGACGTCGGGTGACACCCTTGTGCCGAAGTAAGTGTCGATATCGGGTACCGACATCGACATCATAGTTGTCGACGTTGTTCCAACGTCGGGTGGCGATGTTGTTTCGCCTTCGGTGCCTAAAAACGTTGCATCTGAATCGTTTTACTCACTATAGTTTTCAATTGTTCGTAGTTTGTTTGGCAGGGTATTGGAATACATATGTGTAAAGTGTGGTAAGTGGTGTGAAAAGCCGCTTGCAATTTCGTTCGACGAATGGAAATTTCACGGTTGTCTACAACACCATCACGGTTTACGGCGCACTGAAATTCTGTGCAGTGCGTTTCTTAAATATCTGGTTGCTTTGTTCATTTTAGTTTGTTACAAATAATGTTCCTGCAAATTTTTAAACGTCTTTTTCCCAACAGTTGTCCGATATATATATATATATATATATATATATATATATATATATATATATATATATATATATATATAAAATAAGAGATGTATTTAATCATAATGACGCTGTAACTAATATGAGGCATGAAAATGGACATGGCAGCATCCAGCAAAACATACAGCCTCCTTACTTCATGACAGTATGCACAATAATCGGCAATTTGACGGCATCATATCAAAGAGCCGCTACATCTACATTACATTGCGTCATGGTTGGAATGGTAAAGTGCGAAAACAACAATGGAAGACAAGATCATAGACAGTTTTAGTCATATCATTCTCGATTTATATCACGTTCGCAGTCGGAGAACGAACGTACAACAACAGGCCTAGCCTGGAGGCTGCACTGACTTTTAACAACTAAACAATGCTAAACCTTCCTTTCCGTTTTAATTTAACTTCCCTAAACTTCCTACGAATGTTTCTCAGCATGAAGCCCTACCGTCCAATGCCAACTCATATCCATGTGCGCACTTATTACACTTTATAAAACATCTTCAGTCCAAGCAGAACAAAGCATACAATTTATAACACGTCATGTGGTGATCACGTGCCTAGACCGAAAATGGCGTCCAGGTTTTCAATTGGCCAAACTCTATGTATGTAAGGCTCTGGCTGGTGATATCGAACAGTGTATGTAGTTATACTTATAATGGTAGATTTCACGCAGCTATATCATTACAGATAATTATACGCAATGATTACATTCGTAGTTTAATCATGCACAAACACCATGCATGTGTTTAGTATAAACCGCCCTAATAGTTCATTGTTATCTACCAGATGGCGCTACGTCAACGTTGCTCCTATCGGCCTACTAAGTCCGACATAAAATATACTGAACTATACTAATTAACTATTTATGTGAAGATAATCGCATTTCTAGTCGAAATGCATCGTCCTAAAACTAGACACAGGTAAAAGTCCGACGATATTTGCTAAAAATGTGAAAGGCGGATCTAGGAACAACGTCTGCTCCTGTTCGAAGATATTTACAAATTGATTTTTCTGAGTGCCATTTAGCGGTTGGCGTGGTTCAGGTCCTCCTGACAACAACGCGCCAAGCGTATTGGATGACGACGCGCCCATTACGGACTGAAGGTTTAGTCGGAGCGTTATAGCATGCTGGGTTATTACATTCTGCTGAAACAGCCGAGTTAATGTGTGGAAACGTCAAGCGACAAGACACCGCACCATAAGTAGTAATATCCATTAGCGGCACTTCGTCTGCTCGCTCGAAACAGCAGCAGACGATGGACTACCACCAACAAAATGGCACAGAACTACGATAAGATGAAGGAAATACGCATACGCTTCAAGAAAAAAGCCCGACATACGACCGATAACGATAAACGACAGACAAATTGAACAAGTAAACTGCACTCGCCTCCTAGGTGTCACAATTTCACACGATCTTACGTGGCATCTCCATATCGATGAAATTACCGCAAAAGCTTTACAACGCCTGCATTTCATTATCCAGCTCAAGCGAGCAGCCATCACGTTCAGATATATACCACAATCATCCGCTCCGTCATCAAGTACGCCTGCCAGGTTTGGCATACGAGGCTAACAAAAAACCACCAGCAACAAATACACAATCCCAGCTCAAAAACATACAGTAAAAAACCATGCGCACTATATTTCGTGGAATGTGTTATAACGACGCCATTGCAACCCCACCGACGCTGGCATATACTGAAGTGAGGCGCTTTTAAGAACTCTGTTCGCGAACTCAGTTACAATATGCACCATCTCCTGCCTCCCAAGGACACTTAATTATGCAATCCGAAATCACGTGTTTACAGTATTCCTCGCTGTAGGACCGAACTTTCACGAACCCTTGTGTCATACGGACTGTACATCTGGCAGTAATTGCACAGTCCACTTCGCATACGAGTATTACTTGCTATGGACTGTGAATCTTTTCAGCTATTCATTCTAGGCCGGGAGCCAGGTCCAGCCATCAAGATGGTTTCTGCTAAGTTTGTTTCACTAGTATTTCTGATACACTGGGCAAGATCGTAATGATCATTCGTAAATTCAAATATTGTGTCGCTGTGGAGCCAAACATAGGTATAGAGACACAACATTTGGCAGAAAGCATCCTGTGACATAGGGGAAGGTGGCGGTGTATGATAATTGCCCCCAATTCAATTCCACACTGTGAACCACTGGGTCCCCCAAAAATGAAAAAATCGTCCTCTGCCTGACAGGTTAGTGTCATAGTTCCACTGCCATTAGCTTCGATGTGATACCAAGATGACCTCTGTGTCTCGAACATTATTCCCGTTGTGGGTGAAAACGTAGCCACCCCCTAAATCACTGAAATTGTAATTATCGCATGCTGGGTCTTCTAATGCGCTACTATCTTTATTGTACTGATAGTAATCATGATCTAGATGTCGATTTAATGTTTCTCAATGTTGTTTAGTTTGATTGTGCGCATTAAAAAAATTATACTGAAGGTCAAGGTCAATGATAACATTCAAGGTCAATGCGTGTTATCCCGCGCATTGGCTGCGCGGGCGGTAAAATGAAACTAGGCTTGACAATGTGGCAAGTAGTGTATCATTTTGAAGCTCTGCATCTCCAGGTGTCGAATCTAGAACTTTGGCTCCTCGTATAATTACACCCGCTGTGGGTGAAAACCCTAACGCGCCCCCTAAATCACATAAATTCTTTTTATCGAATATCGGGTCTTCTAATGCGCTACTAACTTTAGTGCATCGACACTAACGGTGATCTTGACTTAATGTGTTGTTAAGTTTGATTGCGTACATTACAATACATGAATTATACTGAAAAGTCAAGGTCACTGATACATTTCAAGGTCAATGTGCTTTCACCCCACTCACCGGGCGCGAAAATTAAACTGTTTGCCCACATGGCATGTAATACCTCATTTTGAAGCTCTGCATCTCTAGGTGTCTAATCTTGGACTTTGTTTCCTCATATAATTACGCGCCCCCTAAGTCACTGAAATTTATTTATCGAATAATGGGTCTCCTAATGCGCTACTATCTTTATTTTAGTGATAATAATCATGATTTCATGTTGATTTAATGCTTTTCAATGTTGTTCAGTTTGATTGTGCGCATTTGAATTATATTGAAAGTCAGGGTCAACGATAAAACACAAAGTCAATGTATTTTATACCCGAGCATTGGCAGCATGGGCCCAAAAATCAAACGTATAATGATTGACCTTGTGGCAAGTAGTATCTCATTTTGAAACTCTGCATCTCCAGATATCAATTCTAGACGTTTTCTCCTCATATAATCATGTATATGTGTGTGATTGGATTCGTAATGTGCTCATTATAATGCTGGTTTTTGCGGAAAATGGGAAGATGGTGATAATCCCCAAGAAAGGAAATAACAAAGATACCAAGAACGACAGAGTTACGTATCTGTTATCAAACGACTAAAATACACTGAATTTCGAAAGAAAACACTTGATGAAAACCAACCAAGACAGCAATCTGAGTTCAGATAGGTTGATACTCAATGCCATACTATGTCCATGTCGCTTCAATAACATGTCACTACTATAGGAACGGCACTGCGACGTCTCGATGATGAAATGCAGGAAGTCTTAGACAGACGCGACTTACAAGAACGAGAAAAGGTAACACTGTATAATCAAGTTCTGAGTCGGTACAACGATTTGGCCGATAAACGGAGGCAAGAACCAGTACGTGTTGTAATCGCAAAACAGCCGGGCGCAGACGACATTAAGGTTAAGAATGAAGCGAACACCGTGCCACAATAAGAAATCTCTGTAGAAAAAGATTTCGTGGATAGTGTGCCTAAAACCATGAAGAAAAAAGCACAGCGGGGTTGAGTGGAATGACCGCGGTGAGTTGGTGTACAAAAACACGGCAGTCATGGGGAGCAACATGGTTGACCTCGTAAACGACGTTTTGAGAAAAACGAAAGCCTTCGAGCCGCAGGTTTGGCAGACATTTGCGTACGTTCTCAAAGACGCCAACATATCTATGTATCTGGTAGGAAACCCAGATCGTTGGAGTCACATGCAGTCGACGCTTATGGACGACCTTCCGCGCAAGAAACAAAAGGGTCGGCGACGTCGCTCTTCGCAACTACGGCGCGGCAACGATTACACTAGGAACCGAATTAAATACGGTGCGATACCGACTTGTCATAGGAGCGATTGTATTCCTATATATCATGCCGCAGAGAATTTGAGAGAAGCAATATGGTCGGAAGGAAGACCCGTCTAGAAAACATATTACGTATCTACTTTAAAACGAAACACGTCGGAAGTTACGGCGGAGGTCAACGCGTTACGTCGCGTTGCGCGATTGCCGTTGAAAGAGGTGAAACGCTGGCTGTTAGCGCAAGACACGTACACGCTTCACAAACCCGTGAGACGTCATTTCCAACGACGTCGGGTTGTCGTGGATGGAATTAATCAGCAATGGCAGGCAGATCTGGTAGATTTTATATAAAACGATGGAGTTACTTTCTTATTGACCGTGATAGACGTATTTTCCAAGAAGGCTTCAATAAATCGGGAACATCACTTGTGAGAGCATTTCGCCAGCTGCTAACTGACAACAAAAGTCCAACAACGTTGCAAACGGATAAAGGGAAATATTTTTTGAATAACAACTTTCACAATTTCCTGAGAGTCCGGAGAATGGATCATTTTACGACCCATAACGAAGAGACAAAGGCGAGCATTGTTGAACGCTTTAACCGTACTCGCATGTGAAAATACTTCACGAAACATCAAACCCTGAGGTATGTTGATGTGCTGCAAGAGCTCGTGGAACCGTACAACTGCAGTTACCACAGAAGCATATGTACGACATCGTTGCAAGTGAACGAAACCAATCAGGAGGACATGTGGCAACATTTGTAAGCAACAACGAAGTCGGGTATTACTGTAAACTTAGATCCGGGCACTATATTATCTATGGGTATGTCGAACATACTTGGGTTCAATAACTCTTTCGTCACAACATTAAGAGATGCCGATTCCGTGGTAGATATGGCGCAAGGGCTTTATGCACTCTACGTCTACACAAACGTTGTAGAGCCACGCGTCGTTGGGGCAGCGTTGCGCCGTTGTTGAGAATAGTGCCGCTAGAACGCAAACACGGTGATATGGTGTCAAAGAGCTTCGATAATGTACAGTACGTGCCAGTCTTGCACAAAGAATTTGGAGTGGTCGAAGTCGACGTAAGAGATGATGCTGGACGCAGTGTACCATTCGAATGCCGCTAGGTGACAGTAACACTTCACTTCCGACGGCGCAGGCCAGAATATTTTTAAACCTGGCTATCAATAGGCTATACGAAGATTATTAACTAAGACAAGTGGGAGGTGCTCTACCGGTTTTCGCTGGCGCTAGAGTCCAACGAGGTCACGGTCTCGACAGTTTATTTGGTGGACTGCTCCGAAGTGCGGCCCCTCTAATAAAGAGGGGCGCCATAGCATTGGGCATGAGGGCGTTGAGGGTAGGACTTCACGTCGCCGATGACGTGTTGTCGGGACAGAATGTAAAAGAGTCAGCAATGCGACGTGCGAAAGAGGCTGGATCGGACTTACTGAGTAAATTGCTAGGGAATGGTAACACCCCTCCCGGCATAAGGGCATCTCAGCAACCCTGTATAAAATGGAAGTCGAAGTGTGTTGTGGCCAGTTTTTCGAAAAAACGTAGAAGAAAGAAGACACGTGGAGACATATTCAGTGTTTAATCGCAATGGTTTTCGTACATCGTCAGTCGTGCGAAGGTGTTTAAAGCAAACTAGATCTGTTCACCTTACCGACAACACAAACGAGCATTGAACAGGCACAATGGACCGAACACCGACCGGTGGCATCGATCGGAACGGGCGGCCCTGTCGAATTCCTGCTACCCAGTTCGGGAGACGACTACCTAGATGTAAACAATACCTACCTGTACATTCAGCGCGAGTGACGAAGGCAAATGGGACCGATATCTAGGATGATATGGCAGTGGGCCCAGTGAACAACTGGGTGCATTCGTTGTTCAGTCAAGTAGACGTGTCATTGAACGGCACTTTAGTGACACCTTCCACCACCACGTATTCCTACCGTGCTTACATCGAAACGTTGTTGAGTCACGGAAAAGAAGCGAAGGACACGCAACTGAACAGCGTCCTGTGGCGCAAAGACACGGCTGGACACGTGGACGCGACCGACCACACAAACGACGGTTTGAAGCAAAGACGAACAACACCAACAGAAGTCGTATAGTCGACATGATGGGTCGACTGCACGTGGACCTATTCTTTCAAGAACGATATCTTCTCAACGGCGTAGATGTGAAGATACGACTCATGCAGAGCAAAGATGCCTTAGCACTCATGGCTGACGGTGGCGATGCTGATTTCAAAGTATGCATCGTAGAAGCTGCGCTGTTTGCGAGAAAAGCGAAACTGAATCCTGCAGTGCAGACGGCACACATCAACGCATTGGAGAAGGCAACGGCAAAATGTCCATTGCGCAGAGTTGACTGCAAGGTCTTCTCGATACCTCGTGGATCCATGTCACATACCCACGAAAACGTATATCTAACCGTCTTGCCAAAAAGAGTGGTGCCATGTTGCATAGACAATGATGCGTACAATGGAGCGTACAAAAAAATCCTTTCAATGCGAAACACAACAACATGAATTTCCTGGCACTGTACGTTGACGGTCAGCCGTTGTAGAGGTGTGCCAATGGCTACGTTTGTAAAATCGTTCAATACGGATTTAGTCAGTAACGATTGTCGTGTGTATAATTTAATTTAAAATTATAGGATATACGTGCATGTTACTGTATACGCTTGACAAAAATCATGGAAACGCAATTTCGTTGCAAGTGTTTTATTTGCACACATCACATGCAACAATTGTTACACCTCTATCGGTGCGGTGATAATGCTCCTATCAGTACCCGGAAAGGTTCTCAACAGAGTCATCTTGGACAGACTGAAAACAGGGGTGGATGCCAAGCTCAGAGACCACCAAGCTGGCTTCCGCAAAGACAGATCATGCACCGACCAAATAGCAACACTGCGAATCATTGTTGAACAATCCATGGAATGGGACTCATCCCTGTACATAAACGTTGTAGACTACGAGAAGGCATTTGATAGCCTCGACAGAGATACACTGCTTCTACAGCACTACGGGATACCGAATAAACTTATATCTCTGATACGAAATAGTTATGAAGATATGGCATGCAGGGTCATTCATGCAGGACAACTTACAGACTCCTTCATGGTGAAGACAGGAGTGAGGCAAGGATGTCTTCTGTCACCATTCTTATTCCTGCTCGCCATAGACTGGATCATGAACAAGACTACAAAATATAGAAGAAATGGGATCCAGTGGACACCTTGGAGCCAGTTGGAGGACCTGGACTTTGCGGATGACCTCGCTCTCCTCTCACACAGCCATCAAGAAATGCGGGGAAAAAACAGAGCTACTAAACACAGTGTCAACACAGCTAGGACTCAACATCAACAGAAGCACGACAAGGATTATGAAAGCCAACACAAAGAACAACAACCCCATTACAATGAACGGAGAGCCACTGGAAGAGACAGACTCATTCACATACCTGGGCAGTACAATCAACAAACATGGAGGCACACCAGAAGACGTCAAAGCAAGGATACAGAAAGCAAGAGTTGCATTCATCATGTTGAGAAAAATTTGGAGAGCAAACAAAAATAAAACCTAAAACCAAACTGACAATATTCAATTCAAATGTCAAGGCAGTTTTACTCTATGGGTCGGAGACATGGCGAAGTACACAGAAGACACTAAAAAGAATACAGACCTTCATCAACAAATGCCTGCGTAGAATCCTACACCTGAAGTGGACAGACAAGATATCCAACACTACACTCTGGAAAATGACCAAGCAACTACCCATAGAAAATGAAATAAAGAAGAGAAAATGGAGGTGGATAGGACATACACTCAGGAAACCACCAAACACCATCACCCGTCAAGCCATCACATGGAACCCCCCAGGGAAGAGACGAAGAGGTAGGCCACGAAACACCTGGCAAAGAGACACGGAAAAAGAAACGAAGGAGATGGGATATACCAGGAGAGAAATGGAGAAGATGGCCACGGACAGAAAATGTTGGCGTTCCTTGGTCGATGGCCTATGCTCCCAGCGAGCAAACAAGCATACGTAAGTAGGTAAGTATCGGTGCGGTGCTGACGCCGTCGTCGAGAACTTTCCATTTCGGGTAGAAGTACGTCAAAGCGGCGCGTTCTTGCACGTAGGTGTACATATAACTCCCTTTGCTCTGAAAACCACGGTTCAATCCGCGTCCACTGATTCGACTAGTCAACACGGCGATAAACTTGTCTTTGCAGATTTCGTTCTGTCTCTTGTTTAGTCGCTTCGTGCTAAATTTATCCGTGCTGCCGAAGCAGGAATTTATGCAGTCGCATGCTCGTCGCAGCATTCTGAGGGAAACCATTCCCATCTGTGGTAAAAGAAGTGTTCACGTTTTTTCCGGAGGCACGACGTCACCAATGCATTCTCCGGCTAGCGCAATATACATGGAGTCTGTATCCGTATCGCAGTATTGAAACAAAGACCTTTCAACGTAGGTATCGACGAAATCATAATAAAATTGTAACATCCGCACTTTTGCGTATTGGTAAACGAAGAAGCCTATTTGTATAGGCAAGTTATATTCGACTTTTTTTGGCCATTTCGATTTCATATATGTCATCGGCGATCACGTCGAGTTGACGGAATCTTCGATTGTTTATGCACCGAAAAGCTACTACCTCGGTGCAGTATTTGATATCCCCTGCATGTCCTTGTTCGTTACGGTTTTGCCATAGGCTGAGTTTCCCATAGTTTCATGGTGTCAGCAATTATAGCTTTGTTTGGGTCAGCGTAGTCGTCGCGTCGTGCTGCTGACACAGCCTCACCAAAGAACCGAAAGCACGGTTGTGGGTCGTATTCGACGACTTGGTATACACGACTCACGAATAATCCCTGTTCCAAATACCACACCAGCAAGGTAGTGGCGAGGAGGGTACGTTTTCCGTGATAACTCCCCACGAGTATGCGGAGCGGTTGTGCGTTTCAGCGTAATCGCGCATAAACGAACCTATGTCAGAACGAGTGACGAACGTTTTCTTGAAAATAGGCTGCATTTCTGCAAAGTAATCGCGAAGGTATTCCGGGACGTCGATGTCGTATTCGACCATGCCGAATAGCGTACCACTGCGAATGGCATTCACGATGACCTGTTCCGTCATTTCCCGCTTGCGTTCGAGGGGTCGTCGTCGGTGGTTTTTGTCCATGAAGTGCTTTGTTTTTCCTTTTTTGCGCTTTCCACTCGCATTCCCACATTTCAACCACGGACACGCCGAGCTGGCGAAGATACTTGTTTTTTTCACCGAGTATCTTCCAACAGGTCGAGCATGCTTTTATTTCGTTTTTCATTCACAGCGTTGTTCGAATTCTGATTGCAATCTTGGTCATGCCAATAACAGCCATGAAATTGATAGGCCGTCTTCGTTTCTTTACACCAACCATCTTCGGGGAGACGACGTTTACCTAATCTTTTCTCCGACCTGTTAAACTGGTGTCGGGTGACATGATCTGTACGAAATGACTCCCACTCTAACCACTCCATTGACATATTTCCGTAATAACATGGAACGACAATCGTTTGCGTCACATCCATAATCGACGTGAAGTATTTTAGTGACCCCGCTCTCGTGAAGACGATGATAAATCACGGAAGGACCCCCATCTAGGCTATGTTTAACCAAACGGTCCAAGTCTTTGTGTTTTTCATTGAATAGCGTGAAACACGTTTTCGGCGGTAACGTTTCAAAGAGGTATTTCAAGGTGAGACCAGTCACACTAATTCTACCTTTAAACATATCAACTTCGCTTTCTATATAAAACGCAAACTGTTTGTCAATGGCTCTCAGAAATGGGACGACATTTCGGTTATTATACCAGATCAAAAAGTCCCTGAATCATGTCATGTTGTTCTCGTTCCACACTCTTTCGCAGAGTGTATAATCATCTTCGAAAATGTCTTCGTTTTTCAGTTGGCTACGGAAGGCGTCTATTGGTGGGAGAGCTGGATAATCTAACTTGTCTAAGGAGTTTATCCACTCATATGGAAGAAAGCATTTTGTCAACGTGCAGCCATAAGCCTTCAAAAATATCATAACTGAATCCTGGTGCTAGATAGTTCGAAATGTACAAATATTTCAACGTATCGGTTGACAAACACATGAAGTTGTTGTTTTTCTTGATGACGTAAAAAGGGGAACGATCATTCTCTTCCACGTTTGCGTTATCATCCTGTAGGTACGCGGTTATGTACTTTTTGATGACATTGAGATCGTATTTTCCTGAAATGAATCTGATAATTGGAAATGTCTTCAAGTACGAATGAAAATGTTGCATCAGTTGCTGGAATGGGATATTGTTTTCGTCTTCCTCTTCGTCCACTGTGTTTTCGTTTTCCGACTATGTCATCCTTAACGTGTTGAGTTATTGGAATACATCTTCGAATCGATCTTGAAGTGATTCATAGGCATCATTACTCATATTTTCTAATTCTCTCATCATTTTCCCCACGACATCTTTAGGGTTTCCGTTGCTCAAGAAACAGCTTGGCTCTAAGTGATCTTCAATATTAGACGCTATGCTCGTGCCGTGCCAACCACTGCTGGTGATTGGTTGAGGATGGAAGGTCCGTATCGTCAAAATAGCACTCAAAATCAAACATAGCTCTATATGGTTAGGGTTAGGGTTAGGGTTAAGGTTAGGGTTAGGGTTAGGGTTAGGCTCTATATGGTTAGGGTTAGGCTCTATATGGTTAATACCGTCGTTCGTCGGCAACATCAATACCTTTGATTTCTTCCAACATTTGAAAGATGGATTGTGGAGAATGATACATTCCACCCGGATACAGGCGTTTGATTGCAGCTTCACATGAACGTTCGTGCCGATGTAACTTATACACGGTTTTCCACATAGAGTCACACGTTGTACATCGGTACGAATGATAGTATTTGTTGATGTCATTGAGGTAGGAAAAGTGGTTCTCGTGTAAATTCAGTTACATCGTTTCGGGATATCTACACAAGGATCGCCTAACAACTTCTGACTCCACGCCTTTCTTCTTGGTATTCGTGAGTTTGAAGACGTCGATATTCACTTGAAATGCCGTTTCCACTTGAACTAGATCTTCGAGACCGATTCCTTGGAACTGATTTACATCCGCCCCTGGATTATACCGGTCGTGCAAGGCAATTGTGGAAGCTTCCAAACGACTAACGTAACATCCTTGACTAAGTGCCAAGCATCGGAAGATGCATAGTCCATCATCGTACCTGAATCCTCTTTTGTCTTTGTCCAAGCTAATTATACCCTTATTCCTCTTGATGTAACCAGGACAAAAAATGTCATGTTGCTATCTTGCTGGCACGTCAAAGATGAATTTGGGCGATTATTGAAGGACACCCTTTTGCTCGATAGATTTCAGAAAATCCTCGTAGTCTAAATAAATAATAAAATGTGGTTCTTCCACTGAGATTGTTGGATGAGTGAAAGTATCTCAGTTGCCCGTTCTGTTGTTCCTCAAGATAAATGCTTAGCTTAGTTTGATTTTAACTCGGGATGTCTGGTCCCAGGATATTCGTCGTAGTTGACTATGGATGATTCTCGTATCCAGGGTTTCCAGACGAAAGTTGTATCGTGATTGGAGATTTCCGTTTGTTCTTTTTGTACGAATACTACTCCAGTGCTTTCGGACCATGTCTTGCAATTTGAATGGCACGTCGTCGGATAAGGGTAGTGCGAGAGGGACATCGATGGGATCGTCTTGAATAGAGTCCACCACTTCCAATTTCGGATAAACCTGAAACACAGATACCACACACATCAGTAACAAGAACTTTTGTTGTTGTTCTTCTTCTTCTTTAATTTAAACGAAGCCATCCTTGGTTAAAGTGACACAACGTACTACGGATGCTCACCTGTTCACGTCGTTTCGACAATAAGTGTTCCATTTCCACCGCTCGAGCGTCACGTTTCCTTTTCTTCCTGTCACATCGATTGCGTTTCAGATGATGTTTTAAGTTGCTTTTGTTGGAATTTTATTGGAATAGTGCTGTTATGTAGTCAGGTTCGGTGACGTCGGATGTAGGTAGAGTGTCACTGTGACCCGGTCCGTCATCCACATTTGCATAAGTGTGCTCCGGTATCCCTGTGTTTTTAGTCCAGTGAGGGTATACGCGTAGTCTGCTGATCTTGGGATGTGGATGGACGATTCATTAGCGCCTCTCGGTAAGACGGAAAATGATTCCTAAAATCGGATCATAGGTAACCATGAAATCTATTATTACACAGGAAATTTTTTATGTTACATAATAAATTCTTAATTTATATTATAAATCAACCATGAAGCCATAAATACTACTAGCATCATGACATTATATTATAATACCGAAGTCTTATTACATATTATATGTACAAATGAGGTGTATTGTTAATAGTTTTTTTATATAACTAATAAAACATGAGGACATCATTTTCTTTTTAGTTAGTAATGAGCAGGAGCACGCTTTCATTTTATCTCTGAAAGTACTCAAATTTAATTCTTATGAAGATTTTGAAAATGGAATGTATATGTTTTTATATAATATGTTTATTTTGATAATCGTATCGGTTAGGCGACACGGCTTATTTGTTTAAATAAAACACAAAATCTTATGTATGTTGCATGTGTATTTAGCATGGATGTTCTACAAAACAACATATTATCACGTAGATAAACTTATCTTGTAATATACAAACAACTTATGTGTTACTTCACCAAAACAACAGAGCAAACGCATCTTTGTTGTTTGCGTAGTTTGTCATGCGCAATAGCTACACAGTATGCACCGCCCACTCGCTAAAGTCAAGGACGGCCTGCAAATGTTTCTTTAAATTTAAAATCTAAAATTACAGATTCTATCTCAGTTAACTTAGAGCCACGGGCACACCGCAAAATTCTCCGCTTACATGGGCGTACTCAACAAAAACGGCGAAGGGCGCATTGCAAATGTGTTGTATTAATTTATCAATTGTTCATCAATTTAATGTGTGGATATGTCACTTATATATTCGGTTGATTGTTCCATGTATCTTTTAAAGTGTTATTGTAAATAATATCTGACAAAGTGGCCAAGTGTTTATATGTCAAATTTATGTTGATTGTCGTTCACCAGTATTAGTACCCCGAAAATGAGTACCATGGACAGTGCCTTTCTTTTTTATTGTCTGGTCATGAAAATTCTAGACATTATTAATTTGTATGTGATAAAATCCGTAGTGTCTCATTAGCATAATTGGTATTGGGGTATTACTACTGTTGTGTTTCACAATAATAATAATAGGTGGTGATATTTTAAAAATAATTAACTTTTATCTTGATGCAAAACAATGACAATGGTTGATTGTTTGTATTTTCTTCCATAATTGTCTCTACAAACTTTCTAAAATGAACATTAATGGTGTTTAAGCTGTTAGTAGATTAACATTCTCCCATGTGCAATGTTTTGAAAATATTTCAGTTAATATTAAGATTTATGATTAAGACAATATAGGTTCATTCCACGCCAAATTAACCAATATCCATAACTCTTCCCAGGTTACCACCTCCAGTTTTAATGAAATTTCACACATAGATATAATATAATTATATAGCTATCTAAATAATCGCTAAATGCACAATGTTAGTGTTAAATTGTAATTAGTTATCAATGTTAGGTTGATTGAGTCTGTTGCACCATTTCTTTGCACTCGCGACCGCAGTAATATTTGATTTTACGATTTTGGAATGCTAATAACTTTCTTAATATATATATATATATATATATATATATATATATATATATATATATATATATATATATATATATATATATATATATATATATATATGTTAATTTTTGATTATGAATATTTTGTGCATTTATATGATAGTTTCAGTGTTACAAACACTAACAAATGGGCGTTTCTTCACTCCAGAATAACATTGTTCATATTTTGGGGTACATCTACAACTGTCATCATCATCATCATCTACATTCATCACATACATATATATTACGTTTTATGAAGTATATAGGTTTTTCTCTAAAAGAAAGCTCGTCAGAATAAGTACAATATACACATGTGGCTGGGGTCAAAATATGACAAGAACATAAAAAAAACAATTAAAAGAATGCCCTCATAGCAAAGGTAATGTGGCCACGTGGACATTTATCCAGCAATATCAGCTTTTAATATGATCAGCATACGTATACCATAGTAACCTATATCTTTGCCAAGTTTTAACTTGTGGTTTCATATCGTTCAACTTCAACTAATTACATGTTTTTGCAATAAATCTTTGTCCTGATTTTTGAATGCAGATAACTATTCATTGTGAAATTATTATTCTACAATATGCGAAGTAACGTAACTCCTATACGGAAAACTGGATTCTGAACTCATTTGGTTTTGTTTATATGAAAATTTCAGAGTAACAAGCACCCAAAGGTCGGCGTTTGTTCACTCCAGAATTATATTTTTTCATGTTTCTGGGTACGGATACTATCTGATCACTCATCACATACTATATATATTACCTGGTTTAAAATATTTACCTATAGGTCCTTCTCTAAAAGAAAGCTTTTCAGATTAAGCATACTATTCACGTATGCCAGAGGTGATTTGGCCATGTGGACGATATTCTAAAACCTAATCTTTAATATGATTAATACACGTGTATATTTGCCAAGTTTTAACTTGTGCTCTAAAATCATTCAACTTCATATAATGATGTGTTGATGATATTCCTTGTTCGGCACCCAAGAATGTTAGGCAACTATTAATTAAGCAAAAATCTATAATTTCCAGTAAAGGTAGTTATTTTATTCATAAGTTGCTAAATAACTATATTTTAATCAAAAGTATTATTATCTAACATGGAATATATAACAATTCTCACAAAACAATGAGAAGTATCACTGTGAATGATTTCTATAACACTGGATGGCTTGCTTGTCTGGCTTTGTTTCGGGGAAATGTCCACATAAAACAGCCTCTGTGATAAAATAAATATCTGCAAATTCAGTTTTGATGTAGGGAGTGATCCTCTATGCATTGAAATAAGATCTACTGCCAATCATTTACACTGACATCTAAGCCTATTTTATTTACAAAAGTGCTGTTGGCATCAATACAAATAATGCAAATTTATTAACATATTGCAATGTCAATGCATTTAAATCTGACTTTAATTACTAGGTCCAACTTTGATCTATGTCAAGCCTACATACTAATGGCACATTTTTGCTTAAGACAAAATTATCATAATTGCAAATATTGCATCATCATTCTAATTCTAATGTAATATGAACGTTAAAGGGGAACTGAAACACAGCTGTAACATTCCATATACCTAAATTATACTATATAAGTAAACATTAATGGTGACAGAAGCATATTCAGTTATCAGACAAACTGGAAAAAAAAATTCCGTGCCTATATCGTCGTCATAGAACACTGCGTATCGCCATCTTTATCCCAAGCCGAGTGGTTTGATTACCTCCTATCTAGCCCATGTAAAATTTTGGTTTCTTTCGGTTTTCTTCGTTATTAGACATTTCTGCGCAAAAACAAGGATATGGTACCTTATTATACACGAAAGGGGTCCTATGTGGGTTCACAGGCTTCAAGGGGCAGGCCTATCGAACGGTAGGTCAGTCCGGACTATTTTTCTGTTGTTTACAAATATGTCGTAAGTGTTTACGTTAGCGAGGAGCTACGCTAATTACTAGTGGTCTTGGATAAATCACAGTAGAAAATGGATCCGACAGAGGAAGCATTTGTAGCCCAAGTGAGAGAAGCATCTATAGCACACGTGACACACGTAAAGCTATTAATTCTTGCTTAACCCAGCCTGCGAGCTGAGACGGCGAGAAAAGATCGCAATTTTTATGGAATCGAGGATGTTTGATTTTGGGAACAATGTGAATGTGGCATGGTGTTTGTGTGGATACTGCGTCCCAATGTCGACGCACATCGAATTTGTATGTTGTCTGGAGAAAGCTGTGTTGCCCGACCGTGCTGACAGATGCCTGCATGAGTTATGACTGACCAAGACAGCTGTCAATGACACAATGTTGGGAATATCGGTCTGTTGTCTATGTGCGATTTGCGTGCAGACCCGTTCGTTCGACCAAAGTAGGTAGTAGGTAAGTAATACGTAGTTCAACAGGTATTGAAAAATTATTTTGCAATTCAAACCAAAACAGAGCAATTATACAATGACACATGTATATTAAATAAAAAAATCATTTTATCTTCGAATTCGTAACGTAAATCTTTGTTACAAACTTATTTTATTTTTTGACAGGATGTTACATTATGTATGCATCCTTTTGATATAATTATTTAATTTTCATTTAAAATGTTAATACAATTTGTTTAATTTATGTAAATAATGTTATTTAGATATGCGTGCTGCCATGCAATTTATAATATAGTCTGAATAATAAATAGATGTGTAATAAGGACATTGTGCAATTCACTTGAATTCGAATATTGAAGTGGAGTTTTAATGAATTGTATACAGTATATTTGATATGTGCGGGTGTATATGTTATCAAGACCACATCATGACAATCATAAATTCATGTGTTTGCAAAATGCTGTGACAATTTTATTAAAGTATTTCACAAACAAATCAACCAATGCGCTGACTTCATGATGTGATATTGGTGAATTACACAGTTTGGCCATTTACTAATAATTATTATAAGATAATGATTGTTTACTATAAATCAAATGTCAGAATGTATCAGTTAGCTGCATATCATCACTGCACATGTTCAATGGGATGCTTCCAACAGGCAGTGTTTTTTGCAGATGCAGTAAAAGGAAATGTTTTTGTAAACAACAAAACTCTGTTTCTCATTAGTGTCAAAACTGCTTGATTCATCATCAGTAATATCGCTATCATCCGCTACTACATATTCTGCATCACTCTCTTCAGAATTTTCCTTCTGATTGTTGCAGACAGAATGATCTGAAGATGGAGACAGTGAGACTGGGACATCCGAAATGTCATCCACATTGACTGGACTGCCATGGTCAGTCGAAGAAGGCATGCAGGACTGCGACGACAACTTTGCATACCCATGGTCATGATGAATATTCAATGGAACAACAATATAATCTGTATTAATTGCTGCATTGATAAAGTATCGCATTGGCGACATGATCACTGGCTCTGTTTGAGTTTGACACTACAAGTTAATGGCGTTGCAATGTGACATCCATACTGCCACGAGGGACAATGACATCTTGTGCACAGGATCCTTTGAAAGGTGTGCTCGGTATTTGTGAATCCTTCATCTGAAAGAATGATACATATGTAAGATGGTATGTATCTTCTGTGATATACATAATTATAAATAACAATGTTTTGTCATCCTTTGTTTTCTCATTGCAGTACCTACATCATAAAACGCCCATAATAAATCAACTTATAATTGGCATTTCGGAAAGTGTTCAGGATCTAATTTTGTGTAGATGCATCTGTGGATATTGTAACGTACTATGCACAAGAAATCTAAATTTGATTGAATTATTCCACAGGCCCCATAGGGTCCTCCAGGCAATTTTTCAATAATTGTTAAACAAATATACTTTTCCATGGCTGTTGCATGTGGTGGTGCTACTGCACACAAGAAATCTGTATTTTATTGCATCATTCTAATGGCCCCCACAACACAAAGTAATACTGGTGATTTGGTTTTTGAGAAGATCCCTTGAAATGACCCCGATATCAGTTTTGTGTATTGGGTATCTGCTTTCTGGTTTGTCTGCTACTGCTAGCCAGGGTCACTGGTCAACTCTGTCTCAATGATACCAGTGGACAGTGGGCTGAGCAGGGTGTTGTGTTTCAACCAGGGAACATTCCTGCAATAAATAGAACATTACCTTTTCAATGGTGCATTCTGTGCGGATTCCATTATATGACTAACCTTCCTGGCATATTTTAATTAATATGTTCGGAGTCATTCAGACATCATTACAAACAAATAAAACCCACTCCTACATAAGCAGCTCACATAAATTACATGATAAACCAATTATACAAGCCCACTTGCACATATAAGGAAATAAAATGTTTAAGTTAGTTAGGTGCAATCAATGTCCTCCTTGGGCCAATCAGAGACACCTATTTGGCCATAATCAAAGTCATTCTTGTATTTTCCAAAAATACAAATGTCAGCTTTATTCTAAATACTAATATTTTGTTTTTAATTTAAGAATATTTTTTACATTGGGGTTTATACATAAGTTTCATTTGTGGGTGGGGTTTTATCCAACTGAGTCTTTTCCGAGATATGTAAGGTTTATTTATTGCATTGTATAAGGTTTTCTAAATAAACTTCTTGGCCATTTTCCTAATAAATACTTTTGGGAAGTGATTAAGGACACCTTCCAGTTATCAAACACTAACTGCACTAACTGAACTGTGGTACTATTGAAAGCAGAAAACATGCCTTATTAAAATAAAATTTTCCTACTTTATATTCTTATTTTATAGTCTTATTTCGTTATACACAGTAACACTATTCATTTCCGATTTAATACACTAGTCATGTTGGTTGATAATCATTCTCCAACAGCCATTAGTACCAACAAATGTGAAGGTTTATTTAAACACTCAAAGTTAGCAACATTTAAAGCTGACCTCTGTTGCAATGGTTTGTCTTTTCATCATGCCCTAACATGTGACTGTGAACTGGTAAGAAATGCAAGTGCACTAGAGAGATGATGGGGCTTCATCCAGGCAGTGATGTTTGTATTGGGTATGGATAGTCTTTTCACTCTTGTTAGGAAACACAGGACACTACTAAGATTGTGATCTTATTGCCTAATTTGCACTAGGCTGTTAGCTACAATTAGTAACAGCAGTCCTCTGTTGTACTTTGATCATTATGTTTATAACCCTTGCAGGTAACAATGCAGGCTACTTCCCGTTATAGCTACTTCCCGTTATAGCTACAGTTTCCCCCGTTATAGCTACTCGTTAAGCTTGACAGGCAAACTAGTCACGTTATAGCTACTTATTTAATTACACAATTCAGGAGGGCACAGCAACAGGGAACATTAACTATTTCAGATTACTGTAAGATTCCTACATGAAATGTATTTATGAAGAAGACATTTTAAAAGTCATAAGAATGATATAGAAATGTAACTGTCAGTTATTTGAAATGGAAAATATACCATAAAACACTTGTGCAAAACATTTTTTACAAAAGACAACTATGTTAATTGTACTGAGTACATAATTGCATTTATCAAAAAGTAATGAAAGTCATCAATTATTCTTGTTAGGTGGTAGTGGGACGGCAGCATCATGTTTAGCAACAATGAACTGGAAGATGTTGGGATACTGTTTCCCACCACTTTCACAAACTTGTAATTCCATCCTTCAACATGGTTGTTTGTTAATTTATCTGTTTGTGTAGAAATTCCACTTTTCCATGGTGATTTTTTAATCAACGCCAAGCCATGTCTCCACAAAGTACTCGTTAAAATTATCACTTGACTTTGTGGAAATTCCTCAGTGGGACACACTTATATCAAAGCCGTCCAACACTCATGGACATCAGCTGGATGGAAATGAAATAGTTAATGCTCCCTTATGTTGTTACATTGTAAAATGGAGAAATAGAAAAGTAGCTATAATGAGACTAGTTCAACTGTCTAACTAATTAGTAGTTATAATAACAGGTATAAAGAGTAGCTATATATAACGGGAAGTAGCTATAACGGAAAGAAACCATACTAGTACAGATGGAAATGGGCAGTTCTTGTTCTTAGCAGTTAGCACGGTTAGCCAGTGCAAAGCAGTGCCCAGTGGCCTTGAGACTATATCAAGAGCATGTCCTGCCTAACTGGTGGGTTAGCTGCTAATTGGCTCTTTATGGACATGCTGTTAGCTTAATTATACAAACATAATTAGGTCTACACTGATAGCCTACAGTTATTATTTGTTTGTTTAAAACTAAGGGTGTTTCTGACTGAGAAAATATGATGCCTGCTGACGCTTGTGTGGGAACCGAGTTTTGGTATCTAAGTCAGAGAATTATATATGAACAAGTCCGAAATACCCCAGCTGACATCTTGACAGGTCACCTCCTGACATTGCAGACTGGACATATTTAATACCTCTATCTTTAAAACAAGTATTCTTATATATCTATTAAGATAAAAAAAAACATAACATACTACATTAAATGAACAGTAAAGTTACAAAGTGTCATGTTTGTCATACTATAGTACATACTACAGGGACTATAAACACTTATTATGATAATCAAATAATTGTGATCATTTTTAAGTCAATAGTAGAAATATGGTCATATGATTCACAGCAATAAAAACCACTATTTTGGCTAGGAAAAGTTACAGGAAATAAGGCCACAAAATAATTGCGTTGAAACACTAGATCAGCACATTAAAATAGTTTTGACTTTTGACTCACTGACACGTAGCATAATGAAGCATGCAGAAATAAGATAAACAATTAACTCAAAATATGGCAATGCATCAACCAGTGTTTAGACTTCAATACAGGCAAGGTGTTACAAACTGATTG
>JAODUO010002233.1:0-17500 GCA_025642075.2 Ridgeia piscesae
TGAGGATCTCGAGGGGTACTGTTGGGGGTCTCGAGGGGTACTGTTGGGGGTCTCGAGGGGTACTGTTGGGGGTCTCGAAGGGTACTGTTGGGGGTCTCGAGGGGTACTGTTGGGGGTCTCGAGGGGTACTGTTGGGGGTCTCGAAGGGTACTGTTGGGGGTCTCGAGGGGTACTGTTGGGGTCTCGAAGGGTACTGTTGGGGATCTCGAGGGGTACTGTTGGGGGTCTCGAGGGGTACTGTTGGGGGTCTCGAGGGGTACTGTTGGGGGTCTCGAGGGTACTGTTGGGGGTCTCGAGGGGTACTGTTGGGGGTCTCGAAGGGTACTGTTGGGGGTCTCGAGGGGTACTGTTGGGGATCTCGAGGGGTACTGTTGGGGGTCTCGAAGGGTACTGTTGGGGGTCTCGAGGGGTACTGTTGGGGGTCTCGAAGGGTACTGTTGGGGATCTCGAGGGGTACTGTTGGGAGTCTCGAAGGGTATTGTTGGGGGTCTCGATGGGTACTGTTGGGGGTCTCGAAGGGTTCTGTTGGGGATCTCGAGGGGTACTGTTGGGGGTCTCGAAGGGTACTGTTGGGGGTCTCGAGGGGTACTGTTGGGGGTCTCGAAGGGTACTGTTGGGGATCTCGAGCGGTACTGTTGGGGGTCTCGAAGGCTACCGTTGGGGATCTCGAGGGGTAATGTTGGGGGTCTCGAGGAGTACTGTTGGGAGTCTCGAGGGGTACTGTTGGGGGTCTCGAGAGGTACTGTTGGGATCTCGAGTGACGTAACACAGAATCTTGACGTTTTGTCTACCGATGCACCCAAGTTCATAGTGGGTGATTTCAATCAGTTAAACTCGAGAATTGTCTGTCAACTGACACCAGTACATTACGTGCCCAACCCGAATGAACAAAACAATTGACATGTGCAACGGTTCGGTGCCCAATGCGTATCGGTCCATTCCCAAGCCGCCGATTGGTGACTCCGATCACAACACTGTTCACTTGGTACCTATTTATAAATGTGTTTTGAAGCGTGCAAAGTGTGTTAAAAGACAGGTCAAGGTGTGAAATGACGACAGTGTAGCCAGACTACAATGTTATTTTGATTGTACCTACTGGGATGTTTTTCGGGATTCCTGTGATAGCTTTGATGAACTTACTGATGTTGTAACCAGTTACGTTTCTTTCTGTGTTGACACTGTTATACCTGTGAAAAAGTACAAAGTGTTCCTTAACAAAAAACCGTGGGTTTCTAAACATTTAAAGATAGTATTGAATGAAAATAAAAGGGTTTATTTTCTAGGAGATTTAGCTGACCAGAAGGAAGTTCAAAGGGCGGTGATATCAGAAATTAGGAAAGCAAGAGAGAATTGTAAATAAAAAATACAACTCAAGTTTAAAACAGGCGATATGAGAACAGTATGGAATAGCATTAAGACCAAAATGGACATAATTCCAATCGCTTATCGCCCTTGGGGGTAAAGATGAATGGGCGTTTGCAGTGGATATGAATTCTTTCTATTCTCGTTTTGATAAACATGATTTTCGTTCTGTCATTTACGATATCATAAGCTCCATTAAGATAAGCGGTAACCTACATATTGTACAAAAAGCTGTGTTGAGAGTATTCCAGTCGCTACTTTAATCAACTATGTACTTTGTCATCTTGAGGAAGCCACACCCCATGCCAGAGTTCTCTATCTGGATATGAGCTTTGCCTTCAATACGATGTAGCCTCACTTGTTGTTTAAGAAATTAATTTCCGAGTTTAAGCTTGACTCTGAATTGGCGGTAAGGGTGCTTGATTTTTTGGTGGGAACCAACAGGTTCGAGTGAATAACACCACTTCTAGTGTGATGGTTGTTTCCACTGGCTCACCCCAATGATGTGTCTTATCGCCTCTTTTGTTCATATTTTATACAAATAACTGCAGGAACTGTTGTTTAACGATAAAGTTGGCCATGGTCCTGTCTTAAACGACTTTGTTGCATGGTGTGATAGATCGTTTTTGTGTCTGAACGCAACAAAAACCAAAGACATGCGCATTGATTTTAGGAAATACCCTCCATCCCAGTCTGATACTGCCATCCACGATAACAAGGTAGAGGTAGTTGAGGAGTATAAATACCTCGGCACAACAACTGACAATAGGTTGAAGTGGGACGGCAGCGTCTGTACTGCCTCTGAACACTTCGCTCTTTTAACGTTGATAGCACCATTTTGTCCATATTTTATCAATATTGTATCCAGAGTGTTTTGAATCAATCAGAAAGACAAGAATAATTTGCAGCGCATTGTAAACATTAATATAATTGAATTAAATAATCCACTTTCACTGCTTTGTATGAAAAGATAATACACATATTTTACATAACGAATACGTCCTTCGATCTGCCCTCGTTCAGAACCATCAGATCTAAAACAAATAGAAAGCGAGATTCATTTATTCCACTTTCGGTGCGATTTCTCAACGACAAGCACCTCTTACGTTTCTGTGAACACGTCAATCATTATGTGTGTATGTTTTTTTGAAAGGACGACCACAATTATAACTATAATTTACAATTATATTATAGATTAATCTTGTATTTTATTATGATTAATGTTTACATACTGTTTTAATAATGAATTTATCTGTATTTTCATATTTTTCTACCCCTGTATTTTTTTTTTTTTTTGACGAACGCTGCAAAAGAGTTTCCCGGTCCGGGACAATAACGTTTTATTGTTTTGTTTTGTTTTTTGCGTCGCATCGCGTCGCGTCGCGTCGCGTCGCGTCGCGTCGCGTCGCGTCGCGTCGCGTCGCGTCGCGTCGCGTCGCGTCGCGTCGCGTCGCGTCGCGTCGCGTCGCGTCGCGTCGCGTCGCGTCGCGTCGCGTCGCGTCGCGTCGCGTCGCGTCGCGTCGCGTCGCGTCGCGTCGCGTCGCGTAAAAATCACCCACGCTACTGGTCTGATATATAATTTATGTATGTGAATACGAAGGCATGCGTGTGTGTTTTCCAACTCCATGGTCTACATTGTACACAATACTTCCAAACAGTATTCCACCGCACATTCATATTAAGCGCTGTGTATTTCCAGCTGAAACCTGCACTCGCAAATGTCACGCCTGCGTTGACTCCAATCACGATTATGGAAATTTTACTTTAGGATAACTACCAACATAACTTTGCTTTGACTTTAGAATAACTGCCAACATAACTTTGTTTTGTCACTACCCAAGGATCGGCTCGTTTACTAAACAGGGCCAATACAAACGTCAATCTGCCCGCGTGGTCGTGTCAAGAATTCTTCCACCAATACAATTGTAATACAACAGTGTAAGTTCTCCAAGAACACACGCATTGTTATCATCGTTGCAATCGAATACGCCCGAGTCACGATTGTATACATTGTAATAGCAGATGGTATCTATTAATGTAATCAACGACTCGATTAAGACCCATAATTATTGAATGGTTGATTACGAGCCGATCCTACTACAGTTATGTTGTCAGCTGGGTGTGTACAGGTTTGAACGTGGCCCGCGAGAGTACTGCTCTGTCTGGGTGTCTCGGGACTGAATGCTGCCCTCCAACAAACAGGATACCGCTACTTTTCAGTGTTTTTACATTTATAATTTTAATGTTGTTTCAATATGTTCTTTATTGTCTCTATTGAGTTGTTAGTGCAGTGTACATCTCCAGCATTTACACCGCGTTACCGGGCTAACAAGACAAGTGCGCTAGTGCGCATGATCGTTGCTATAGTCTTTTGCACAAGTCACATATTGACACATCCATTCTGTTCTAAAAGAACTTAATGTCATTCTGTATTATGAATATTCTACTTCTTAATCTAGTTACAGCAATCAATTATAATTTTTAATGTCTTTCTAAATTATGAATATACTACTTTTTAATCTATTCATAGCAAGCAACTACAGTTATTGTGCAGTGCACAAACATGTAAAAACGCATGCTCACAATTAGTCTTCATTGTAATACGGTCCATATACGGCTATTAAGAATTATTCATTAAAATAATGTCGAATGTTCTCAAACATCTGGACGACTAATACTAATTATAAACTATTACGTCAAATGTTCTTCTTTTTCAGGTAAACTGGCCAATTAAGTCGAAATTATTGTTCAATGTTAAGCCACTTGCACAGTCCAATTTACGATCCGTGTTTTCACATTACAATCACTTGTGAACATAGTCCTCCAGACGCGCAGGTCTTTCCTTCTGTCTGGCTGATCGTCTGATGATCGCCGGTTCGCTGACGATCGCTGTCTCGTTCATGGTCGTGCTATTTGGCGGGACAGGAACAGCTGCATAGCGTTGCAGATCATGTGACAGACTGCCACAAGTGACTGTCGTCTCTGTCTCACGTGTTCTCCGTAGATGCACTCGATTGCGCCTGTATGTCCCCTGAGGTGTATCTACCTCATACGAACGCTCATCCAGTCGTCTTTGTACAACAGCCTTTTCCCATTCCTTTTGTCGTTGACGAAATGGCTACATTCTGACCACATCACCGTCTTCTAAGACGGACAGATCTTTGGCTGTCTTGTTGTAGTGTTTGGCCTGTTTACGTTGCAAATCCCTGAGGCGAATTATGTCTTGGTTCAGATACTTTTCCCCTCGTGGTGCTAGAAGCTTGCTGGACATTGGCAGTAATGTCCGAGTTCTCCTGTTCAGTAGACGTGCTGGGCTGCTTCCACACCTTGTGTTGGTGTATTCCTGATCTCTAACAAAGCAAGATAGGGGTCTGTCCGCGATTTCTTGCATTTACTGAACATCAACTTGACAGCTTTGACAGCCGCTTCTGTTTTCCCATTGGCATTCTGGTGTCCTGGTGCACTCGTTTGATGTTCGAAATCTTCCGACACGTACTGAGATCCGTTATCACTGACGATCACAGATGGAATGCCAAATCTAGCAAAATGTGACTTCAGCTGTTTAATCCACTTGTTGTGGTTGCTATGTTCATTCTGTCAACTCCCCAGAAGTTGCTCATGTAGTCAACTACGACTTGATAGTCTCGTCCTTCCCAGCTGAACAGGTCTACACCAACGTTCTCCCATTGTAGCGTCGGTGTTTCGTGTGGTATGAGGGTTTCTTTCTGTTGCGACCTCTCATACGATCTGCATGCATCGCGCAGTTCTCAACGACTTGTCTGATGTCTGCTGCCATGTTCGGCCAGTACAGACATTCTCGTGCTCTTCGTAGTACACTTTCCACACCCAGGTGTGATCTGTGGAGACATTCCTTTGTGAGTTTCCGCATTCCCTCGGGAATAACAACTCGTTCTCCGCGGAATATCAGTTCATCGCTGACAGCGAGTTCATCTCTCATGCTGAAGTATGCATGGACACTGGCTGGTACTTCATGTCTCGACTCTGGCCAACCTCGCTGTATCACATGTTTCAACATCTGCAATGTATCGCCCCTGTCTGTGCACACCTTGAGCATTTGCATGCGTTCTGTGCTGATTGGTAAATGCCTCATTGCATTCACAGCACTGAAGTTGTCAGTATCTCCACTGTGTGGCAGGTATGCTTTTGAGAGTGTATCTGCAATATACATATCTTTCCCTTTGTGGTATACGACTTCAGTGTCGTACTGCAGCATGCGAAGAAGCATTCCTTGCGGTCTCCGTGGTGCGTTGTGTAGCGGTTTCTTCACGATCATTTCCAGTGGCTTGTGATCACTGTGTACGTATAAATGAAATACATATAAATATTTTTTTGGTAAAAATAAAACATAATTCATTGTTGGTCTGGTGCTAATTCTAAAAATAGTACGGCATTTGTTATGCTATTTAAAATAGTTATGTTGGCAACACATTTGTGAAGAGGGGCCATGGCCCGCTCCAATCACTGAACATTTGGAGGGTAAACTTTGGACCCAATACTGCTGGCCTGATTCAGCGTGACAAGATGCAGAGGTTACAGGGGTGCCTGTGTAGGACTTCCCAATCCCACCTTTTGGCAAAGAAGTTTGTCATCACTCAAATGGGATCAAATTACACAAAGTGCCGAAATCCGCTGGTTCCGCCGTAGGCGATATAAGTATCCACCAGGGCAACCAGGCTGCAATCCAAGGGGTGACAGGGCCAAAAAATAATCATCTAGAATGTGCTTGATGGCTAGTGCCTATTAATATATAAACATATAAACACAATGGTGCATAATGACAGAGCCCGGCATGATCAATATTTACTAGACTAAAATCAAGTTGCGGGCTGCGGCCAACCAAGCAATTTATCTAGTGATTTTCCACTGGGTAGTCGGAAGTTTATATCTGAACTCGTATACTTTTTATTAATTTGCCTTTGCCATGAACCGCTAACCTTTGACATGAACCGCTAACCTTCGACGATCTGGACCGCTCGACGTTCTGGGCCGCCACACCGGCATGATGATTATTTACTAAAGTAAGATCAAGTTGCGCGCTGTGGCCAGGCCCAGCCAAGCAATTTATCTAGTCGATTATTCTAATGGATGGTCAGAACTTCATATTGTGAGTTTGTTGTCTAGCTACTAGTCTGTAGCGGCTTTTAAGAGAGGAGTGGTGAAACAGGCTATATGCCCCGCAATTTTTCTGAACTGAAAAGTGGGGGGACAATTCCTGTGCTCTCCCCCATGCTGAAAAGTGGGGGGACGCGTCCCCCTCCCGTCCCCCACCGATCGACGGCCGTGATTGTTTGTGTTTCTTGGTTAAACCATATGGACTAATTGTTTGTGTTTCTTGGTTGAACCATATGGATGGATTGTTTGTGTTTCTTGGTTGAACCATATGGATTGATTGTTTGCGTTTCTTGGTTGAACCATATAGATTGATTGTTTGTGTTTCTTGGTTAAACCACGTGGATATATTTTGTTTGTGTTTCTTGGTTGAACCATGTGGATTGATTGTTTGTGTTTTTTGGTTAAACCATATGGACTGATTGTTTGTGCTTCTTTGTTGAACCATGTGGATTGATTGTTTGTGTTTCTTGGTTGAACCATATGGACTGATTGTTTGTGTTTCTTGGTTAAACCATATGGACTGATTGTTTGTGTTTCTTGGTTAAACCATATGGACTGATTGTTTGTGTTTCTTGGTTAAACCATGTGGATTGATTGTTTGTGTTTCTTGGTTGAACCATATGGACTGATTGTTTGTGTTTCTTGGTTGAACCATGTGGATTGATTGTTTGTTTTTCTTGGTTGAACCACGTGGATTGATTGTTTGTGTTTCTTGGTTGAACCATATGGATTGATTGTTTGTGTTTCTTGGTTGAACCATATGGATTGATTGTTTGTGTTTCTTGGTTGAACCATATGGATTGATTGTTTGTGTTTCTTGGTTGAACCATATGGATTGATTGTTTGTGTTTCTTGGTTGAACCATATGGATTGATTGTTTGTGTTTCTTGGTTGAACCATATGGACTGATTGTTTGTGTTTCTTGGTTGAACCATGTGGATTGATTGTTTGTGTTTCTTGGTTGAACCACGTGGATTGATTGTTTGTGTTTCTTGGTTGAACCATATGGATTGATTGTTTGTGTTTCTTGGTTGAACCATGTGGATTGATTGTTTGTGTTTCTTGGTTGAACCACGTGGATTGATTGTTTGTGTTTCTTGGTTGAACCATATGGATTGATTGTTTGTGTTTCTTGGTTGAACCATATGGATTGATTGTTTGTGTTTCTTGGTTGAACCATATGGATTGATTGTTTGTGTTTCTTGGTTGAACCATATGGATTGATTGTTTGTGTTTCTTGGTTGAACCATATGGATTGATTGTTTGTGTTTCTTGGTTGAACCATATGGACTGATTGTTTGTGTTTCTTGGTTGAACCATGTGGATTGATTGTTTGTGTTTCTTGGTTGAACCACGTGGATTGATTGTTTGTGTTTCTTGGTTGAACCATATGGATTGATTGTTTGTGTTTCTTGGTTGAACCATATGGATTGATTGTTTGTGTTTCTTGGTTGAACCATATGGATTGATTGTTTGTGTTTCTTGGTTGAACCATATGGACTGATTGTTTGTGTTTCTTGGTTAAACCATAGGATTGATTGTTTGTGTTTCTTGGTTAAACCATATGGATTGATTGTTTGTGTTTCTTGGTTGAACCATGTGGATTGATTGTTTGTGTTTCTTGGTTGAACCAGTGGATTGATTGTTTGTGTTTCTTGGTTGAACCATATGGATTGATTGTTTGTGTTTCTTGGTTGAACCATATGGATTGATTGTTTGTGTTTCTTGGTTGAACCATATGGATTGATTGTTTGTGTTTCTTGGTTGAACCATATGGATTGATTGTTTGTGTTTCTTGGTTAAACCATATGGATTGATTGTTTGTGTTTCTTGGTTAAACCATATGGACTGATTGTTTGTGTTTCTTGGTTAAACCATATGGATTGATTGTTTGTGTTTCTTGGTTGAACCATTGGATTGATTGTTTGTGTTTCTTGGTTGAACCATATGGATTGATTGTTTGTGTTTCTTGGTTGAACCATATGGATTGATTGTTTGTGTTTCTTGGTTGAACCATATGGATTGATTGTTTGTGTTTCTTGGTTGAACCATATGGATTGATTGTTTGTGTTTCTTGGTTGAACCATGTGGATTGATTGTTTGTGTTTCTTGGTTGAACCATATGGATTGATTGTTTGTGTTTCTTGGTTAAACCATATGGATTGATTGTTTGTGTTTCTTGGTTAAACCATTGGATTGATTGTTTGTGTTTCTTGGTTAACCATATGGATGATTGTTTGTGTTTCTTGGTTAACCATATGGATTGATTGTTTGTGTTTCTTGGTTGAACCATGTGGATTGATTGTTTGTGTTTCTTGGTTGAACCATATGGATTGATTGTTTGTGTTTCTTGGTTGAACCATATGGATTGATTGTTTGTGTTTCTTGGTTGAACCATGTGGATTGATTGTTTGTGTTTCTTGGTTGAACCATGTGGATTGATTGTTTGTGTTTCTTGGTTGAACCATGTGGATTGATTGTTTGTGTTTCTTGGTTGAACCATGTGGACTGATTGTTTGTGTTTCTTGGTTAAACCATATGGATTGATTGTTTGTGTTTCTTGATTGAACCATACGGATTGATTGTTTGTGTTTCTTGGTTAAACCATATGGATTAATTGTTTGTGTTTCTTGGTTAAACCATGTGGACTGATTGTTTGTGTTTCTTGGTTAAACCATATGGACTGATTGTTTGTGTTTCTTGGTTGAACCATGTGGACTGATTGTTTGTGTTTCTTGGTTAACCATATGGATATTGTTTGTGTTTCTTGGTTAAACCATATGGATTGATTGTTTGTGTTTCTTGGTTAAACCATATGGATTGATTGTTTGTGTTTCTTGGTTAAACCATATGGACTGATTGTTTGTGTTTCTTGGTTGAACCATATGGATTGATTGTTTGTGTTTCTTGGTTGAACCATGTGGATTGATTGTTTGTGTTTCTTGGTTAAACCATATGGATTGATTGTTTGTGTTTCTTGGTTGAACCATATGGACTGATTGTTTGTGTTTCTTGGTTGAACCATGTGGATTGATTGTTTGTGTTTCTTGGTTGAACCATGTGGATTGATTGTTTGTGTTTCTTGGTTAAACCATATGGACTGATTGTTTGTGTTTCTTGGTTGAACCATGTGGATTGATTGTTTGTGTTTCTTGGTTGAACCATATGGATTGATTGTTTGTGTTTCTTGGTTGAACCATATGGACTGATTGTTTGTGTTTCTTGGTTAAACCATATGGATTGATTGTTTGTGTTTCTTGGTTAAACCATATGGACTGATTGTTTGTGTTTCTTGGTTGAACCATATGGATTGATTGTTTGTGTTTCTTGGTTGAACCATATGGACTGATTGTTTGTGTTTCTTGGTTAAACCATATGGATTGATTGTTTGTGTTTCTTGGTTAAACCATATGGACTGATTGTTTGTGTTTCTTGGTTGAACCATATGGATTGATTGTTTGTGTTTCTTGGTTGAACCATGTGGATTGATTGTTTGTGTTTCTTGGTTAAACCATATGGACTGATTGTTTGTGTTTCTTGGTTAAACCATATGGATTGATTGTTTGTGTTTCTTGGTTGAACCATATGGATTGATTGTTTGTGTTTCTTGGTTGAACCATGTGGATTGATTGTTTGTGTTTCTTGGTTGAACCATGTGGATTGATTGTTTGTGTTTCTTGGTTGAACCATGTGGATTGATTGTTTGTGTTTCTTGGTTAAACCATGTGGATTGATTGTTTGTGTTTCTTGGTTGAACCATGTGGATTGATTGTTTGTGTTTCTTTGTTGAACCATGTGGATTGATTGTTTGTGTTTCTTGGTTAAACCATATGGACTGATTGTTTGTGTTTCTTGGTTGAACCATGTGGATTGATTGTTTGTGTTTCTTGGTTAAACCATATGGATTGATTGTTTGTGTTTCTTGATTGAACCATACGGATTGATTGTTTGTGTTTCTTGGTTGAACCATATGGATTGATTGTTTGTGTTTCTTGGTTAAACCATATGGATTGATTGTTTGTGTTTCTTGATTGAACCATACGGATTGATTGTTTGTGTTTCTTGGTTAAACCATATGGACAGATTGTTTGTGTTTCTTGGTTGAACCATATGGATGGATTGTTTGTGTTTCTTGGTTGAACCATATGGATTAATTGTTTGTGTTTCTTGGTTAAACCATGTGGACTGATTGTTTGTGTTTCTTGGTTAAACCATATGGACTGATTGTTTGTGTTTCTTGGTTGAACCATGTGGATTGATTGTTTGTGTTTCTTGGTTAAACCATGTGGATTGATTGTTTGTGTTTCTTGGTTGAACCATATGGATTGATTGTTTGTGTTTCTTGGTTAAACCATATGGACTGATTGTTTGTGTTTCTTGGTTGAACCATATGGATGGATTGTTTGTGTTTCTTGGTTAAACCATACGGACTGATTGTTTGTGTTTCTTGGTTGAACCATATGGATGGATTGTTTGTGTTTCTTGGTTAAACCATACGGACTGATTGTTTGTGTTTCTTGGTTGAACCATATGGATGGATTGTTTGTGTTTCTTGGTTGAACCATATGGATTGATTGTTTGCGTTTCTTGGTTCAGGCACATGTTTATTACGTTTTGTTTTATCAAGTCTTCATGTACAATCTTGTCTGATTTTGATAGCCATTAACAGCCTTACACTGGGATCTGCAATGCATTTCTTCTTTCATTTAAAAGATAGGATTAGCTACAAACGTATATTTTTGTTGCATGAAATATACAGTATATAATGTCAAGGGCAGTTGACTATTTCGAAATCATAAACCAAACAACAAACACGTGTTATACACAGTTTATGTGTTGAAATACACAACCATGGTTACACATTGTACACATTTTGATTGTTATAATAATGTCTTATACAATGTATATATTAAAATAAATATGGTAAACATTATTATCACAATATTACCGAGAACTACAAAAACGCATTTATTATATGAATTATCTTAATAAAATATGTCCACATAAAACCGACCAAAAAGGCTATCTTGTTAATGACATTTTGTTTTTAAAACATTCATGTTTTTAATTAGCAGTGACAGCATCGTTAAATGTGCTGATGAAACAGGTAAAACATAAGCATAAAATACTAAGCATTTGTAAATTAAATACATCATTTTAGTAATGCAAAGCTATATGTATACGTGATTACCAGACTGGTCAAATATCTTAACTTTGAAACAATAAGATATACATCAGTGACCATGATTCCCTGCACATCTAGATTTTCAATAGACATATAAAGTTGATCACCATGACTACGGTGGGTGCAAAACACTGCTTCCTGTTAGTCAGCAATGGCCAACTACAACCAGGTTGCCATAGCAATACAACAGAGAACATTACAAGGCAAACTTATAGTAACACAGCTTACAATATCACAGATTGCGTTAAACCTTATCTAAAGTAAATAGTATGTTGTCATGGACAGTGGCAAGAACGATATACAATCATAGCAACTTTATATAAGAATATAAAATATACAAAACTGATACAGAAATGGTCAGATTCATGCAACTTATGGAATGTTGGCTGTAAAAACATTTACAGCTGTCTTGCCTTGTTGTTACACTCCCTGAAGATGGTTTCTAAGAAACAATGCCAAAGAACTGACTAAGTACAACAATCAATGACCGTGGAAGGTTTGTGATAACTTAGCGTAGATATGTTTTATATGAAACCCTGAAAGGTATGTGATAACTTAGCGTAGATATGTTTTATATGAAACCCTGAAAGGTATGTGATAACTTAGCGTAGATATGTTTTATATGAAACCCTGAAAGGTATGTGATAACTTAGCGTAGATATGTTTTATATGAAACCCTGAAAGGTATGTGATAACTTAGCGTAGATATGTTTTATATGAAACCCTGAAAGGTATGTGATAACTTAGCGTAGATATGTTTTATATGAAACCCTGAAAGGTATGTGATAACTTAGCGTAGATATGTTTTATATGAAACCCTGAAAGGTATGTGATAACTTAGCGTAGATATGTTTTATATGAAACCCTGAAAGGTATGTGATAACTTAGCGTAGATATGTTTTATATGAAACCCTGAAAGGTATGTGATAACTTAGCGTAGATATGTTTTATATGAAACCCTGAAAGGTATGTGATAACTTAGCGTAGATATGTTTTATATGAAACCCTGAAAGGTATGTGATAACTTAGCGTAGATATGTTTTATATGAAACCCTGAAAGGTATGTGATAACTTAGCGTAGATATGTTTTATATGAAACCCTGAAAGGTATGTGATAACTTAGCGTAGATATGTTTTATATGAAACCCTGAAAGGTATGTGATAACTTAGCGTAGATATGTTTTATATGAAACCCTGAAAGGTATGTGATAACTTAGCGTAGATATGTTTTATATGAAACCCTGAAAGGTATGTGATAACTTAGCGTAGATATGTTTTATATGAAACCCTGAAAGGTATGTGATAACTTAGCGTAGATATGTTTTATATGAAACCCTGAAAGGTATGTGATAACTTAGCGTAGATATGTTTTATATGAAACCCTGAAAGGTATGTGATAACTTAGCGTAGATATGTTTTATATGAAACCCTGAAAGGTATGTGATAACTTAGCGTAGATATGTTTTATATGAAACCCTGAAAGGTATGTGATAACTTAGCGTAGATATGTGGTGATATTATACCCCAAAAATAAAATTTAAAAATTAGCGTAACAGTTTTTTTTAAAACCCTTTTGTCAAACTTTCATACATATTTTTTTTGAAATAAAGGTTTGTAAATAGATACGTTCTTTTGAAAGAAAGGGAGGATAAGTAAGCGTAGTAAGTTTTTAATGTGTACAGACTGTTCCTCACTGTTGATCACAGATTGTAAACCCTTTCAAATGTGTTAATAAACACCAAATGATATCTGATAATTTCGAATATGTTTTTAAAATGAAACCCTTTAAGGACGACGATAACTTTTGAGCAGTATGTTTGGCCAAAACCCAAATGTATGTGATAACTTACAATTAAATTTTCCATTCAAATAAAAGTAGAGATACTTGGTTTGTTTTATATGAAACCCAAAGGTACCGGTAACCATAATTGTTAATATTTTGAAATGAAAGGTTTTGAAAATTAACTGTAGTTTTTTTAAAACCCCGGGAAAAGTATGTATAATTTCGTAGATTGTTTTTTTCCCCGAAATATGTGATAACCTTCTTTAAATATTTCTGAAATCAAACGGGTTTTGGTTTGCGTAGTATGTTTTATAGAAACCCAAAGGGATTGGGCATAACCTTGCGTACAAGTTGTCATATAAACCCTGAAAGGAGGTAACCTTCGTAGATATACTTTTAATAAATGAAAGGAGTGATAACTAGCAGTATGTTTTATACAAACCCTGAAAGGATGTGATAACAGCGAGATAGTTTTTAGAAACCCTGAAAGGTATGTGATAACTTACGTAGAATGATATGAAACCCTGAAAGGTAGGAAAAAGGGAGATATGATAGAAACCCCGAAAGGATGTGACAACAGCGTAGATATGTCATATGAAACCCAAATAGGGCAACAGCAGACAGACATGAAGCCAAAAGGGAGGACCAGGCAGGGGGCAGAGAGACAGACAGCCAGAAAGGTAGAGATAACAGCGTAGACAGACAGAAACCCCCAAAGGATTTAAATTAACGTAGATATGTTTTATATGAAACCCTGAAAGGTATGTGATAACTTAGCGTAGATATGTTTTATATGAAACCCTGAAAGGTATGTGATAACTTAGCGTAGATATGTTTTATATGAAACCCTGAAAGGTATGTGATAACTTAGCGTAGATATGTTTTATATGAAACCCTGAAAGGTATGTGATAACTTAGCGTAGATATGTTTTATATGAAACCCTGAAAGGTATGTGATAACTTAGCGTAGATATGTTTTATATGAAACCCTGAAAGGTATGTGATAACTTAGCGTAGATATGTTTTATATGAAACCCTGAAAGGTATGTGATAACTTAGCGTAGATATGTTTTATATGAAACCCTGAAAGGTATGTGATAACTTAGCGTAGATATGTTTTATATGAAACCCTGAAAGGTATGTGATAACTTAGCGTAGATATGTTTTATATGAAACCCTGAAAGGTATGTGATAACTTAGCGTAGATATGTTTTATATGAAACCCTGAAAGGTATGTGATAACTTAGCGTAGATATGTTTTATATGAAACCCTGAAAGGTATGTGATAACTTAGCGTAGATATGTTTTATATGAAACCCTGAAAGGTATGTGATAACTTAGCGTAGATATGTTTTATATGAAACCCTGAAAGGTATGTGATAACTTAGCGTAGATATGTTTTATATGAAACCCTGAAAGGTATGTGATAACTTAGCGTAGATATGTTTATATGAAACCCTGAAAAGTGTGTGATAACTTGGCAGTAGCATATGTTTATATAATACACTATTTATTGAATAACACTTTGTAAATAAAACGTTCTTTGGTAGATAGCAGGCAGTAAGTAAGCCAGTAAGTTTAAATGTGTTACAGACTGTTCCTCACTGTTGATCACAGATTGTAAACTCTTACAAATGCCTGTGCAATCACACAAATGATATCTGACTGAATACGAAAAGTAAATATGCAAACGTCACATTGTGGACGACGATAGATTTAGAGCATGTAGTGTTTGGCCAAAACCCACATCATCATATTTATAACATTACAATTAATTTACTCCATTCAAATAATTAGAGATGTTGGTTTGTTTTGTCATGAATTACAAACTACCCGGTAACCATAATTGTTAATAGTTATGCAATGCAGTCTGAAGTTAACTGTAGTTTAAAACCTGGATAAAAATGTATATAATACGATTGTTCTTCTGAATAGTGGTACACCTCTTTCAAATATTTGCTGAATCAAACGTTGGTTTGATTGTCATGTTGGTTCAGTCACCAAGTACTTGGTCATACACCATGCTGCAGTACAAGTTGGTCATCATCACCTCTACGTGAGGAGGTACACCTCTGTTGATATACTTTGTCAATATATGTTGATGTCAGCACATTTACACACAGACTCACACACAACCATGGACGATCACAGACAGGCAGACAGACAGACAGACAGACAGACAGACAGACAGACATACATACATACATACATACATACATACATACATACATACATACAGACAGACAGCAGCCAGGCAGCCAGGCAGCCAGGCAGCCAGGCAGGCAGGCAGAGAGACAGACAGCCAGGCAGGCAGGCAGAGAGACAGACAGCCAAATAGACAGAGAGACAGCCAGACAGACAGACAGACAGACAGACAGACATACAGACTTAACGTTAACATTGACCTCTTTGGAATGTAGCTCATATAATGATATACAACTGTAGAAGACAGCGTGGTCTGACAACAGTCTGCTCATCCAGCCTGAGTCTAACATAACCACAGCAAACAACCACCATCGGCACTTCTCCAAACATCAGGATAATTTCCATAAATTGTATCAATGTTTGTGTCCATAAACATAGTCAACTTGTCAACATATATCACCCACAAAATATTATTATTTTTGTCTAACACAAGTCATCAGTCATGCAACCTTATTTACCACAGGTCGCTTAAGTTTGCTAAATCCCAAAATATATTTACCAATAAACTGGTGTAAAGTGGTTTAGTTTTCACAATCAATGAATAGCAGAGAACATATACTGCTACAGTGGTGCCACCTTGTGAGTGAAACATGTTAATGCAAACTGATGCTAACACCAATTTTGGATGTTAAAAAACTGACATAATTTTGTGGAGAGAGGACAGATGAATCAACACTAAACACAACATTTTCTGGACACTCTATAAGCACATGTGTCCATCCCATAGTAGGCAGCATTTGGCATGTTGACGCCCACAATGTTGACACAGTCCAGGGTTGGGTTCAAATACGTATTTGCATTTGTATTGTATTTGAATACAGAAATTTTATGTATTAGTATTTGAATTGAGAATCACAAAAAGGTGTATTTGTATTTGATATTTGGTCTGTATTTGAAAAGTATTTGTAAATACAATCAAATACATATAAAAATTACCAACAAAAGGTAAAGCATTGCCAGACATAAACTGGCTCAATGAGTCAAGACAGAATGTCTTTCACACCTGGTCAGGAGTGGGCAGGGGTCTCAAATGGGCAGGCACCACTGAGAACATTGGTCTACAGTGAAGCTGGTCAAACATTAGCATCAATGAATGAATGGAAAGCCAGTGAAGCTTATCTATAGCCATAAAGGCAGGAATTCACAGGGAGGTGCTTCAAAGAATCCTGCTATGTAAACATCCTGGGCTAAGACAAAGGAACCCAGGTTTCCTCCAGTGCAGGGGAAGAGCTACCCACTAGTACAGTAGTACAGATAAGGACAGTCTAGTCAACCTGCCTGCCAGTTAGTCTACTGCAGTCAATCAAGCCAAAGACAAAATTCTACCCACTATGATACATTTGAACTATAATGGAAACACGGGTCAGTATTTGAATCATATTTAAATTAAATTTCAAAAATGGCAATGTATTTGAATCATATTTGAATAAAAATGGCAGTGTATTTGTATTTAAATTGGAAATTTGTAGTTGTATTTATATTTTAATTGAAATTTGGAAAAGCAATGTATTTGTGTTTGAATTTGATTTAGCCGAGTTGTATTTATATTTGATTTCAAAATGTGCATTTGAACCCAACCCCGACACAGTCTCACACATGGCTGTCCAGGCCCGAGACTCCCTCTATCTCTATCTGTGGACGGACTGAGCGACGAGGCTTTGGTTCGGCAGCGATAGTGCGCAGTAGTCGGACGCATTGTGCCAGCTGAGTCTCCACATTGGCCAGCCTCTTCTCTACTTGTGCAGAGCTGTCTGGATACCTGCACAAATGTACAAAACGCATTTAAAAAGTTAACGTTGATGAGATGAAATAAAACGGCTATGTCATGGTGG
>JAODUO010002233.1:22500-34153 GCA_025642075.2 Ridgeia piscesae
GTGTGTACAAATGCGTAGGGAAGTGTCAGTGTTATACGTGCTTGTTTAGCAGCAAGGAGTGTGTACAAATGCGTAGGGAAGTGTCAGGGTTATACGTGCTTGTTCGGATCCTTCAGGTCTGCTTGGTTGATATTTGTTGGTGAGAGAGTTTGTTTAAACTACACCAACAACTAGATGTAATATCATTAAGTTGGCCTATGTTAAATTACACTGGACATGTGTTGTTGCTTTGTTTACATACAATGGCATATGGACAGTGACCACTTACAGTATACATATCTTAGGCCACAGTGGTTTGGACAGTCAGTAGTACATGAAGTAACTACTGGACATTGCATATCACCTCCTGGAAACCTTAGGGAAATTAGCAAAAAGAAAACCAGCGAGACGAAGGAGAGACGAACTAGGCAAGTACTGGAAGGGTGCCATCTGGCAGAGGATAGCGCAAGCTAGGCAGATGTGGAAACAGCATGCTGAGACATTCATCCAACCGTGGAACAATATGGCTGATGATGATAATTATGATGATGATGATGGCTACCAGAGAGTCTTGTTTTAATAACAGAAGATCACTAGAATGTACTCACGGAAGTCATTGTTAATCTTTTTATTGCTGTCACATGTCCTTTTGGCATACTTGAAGATGCGGAAGATGTGGCTGAAGATGATGAGAGGAGGAGCTAAGGTCGGTCGGTCGAAGTACTCGTAGATGAGACTGTAGCGGTAGAAGCGCCACACCTTCTCAGAGTTCCCCTGAACCCGCTCAAACGTGTAACTGCAGACAGGACATGAGAACATCTCTCAACTCATCTCTAAACCCATCTCTAATCTCATCTCTAAACCCATCTCTAAACCCATCCCTAAACCTATCTCTAAACCATCTCTAAACTATCCCTAAACCCATCTCTACACCCATCTCTAAACCCACCTCTAAATCCACCTCTAAACCCATCTCTAAACCCACCTGTAAACCTACCTATAAACCCATATCTACACCCATCTATAAATCCATCTATTAACCCATCTCTAAAACCAACTTTCATCTTTGCTGCAATATGTTTACGCTAAAATCTGATATCACAATTATTGCTCTCATGATGCATTTAAAAAATGTTATTATCTTTTATTATCTTGAATATGGCAGATGCCCAGGTTTGGAAAATTCCACCTACCGGTAGTAGAATCTTAAAGCCATATGTATATATTATTCAAATCAACAGTCAAACTTTCTTAAGTACGAAATGTCTACGGTCTATAGGGCAGGGCCTGGGCTACATCTCTACACCCAGCTTTCAGTGAATTTGGCTATGCATTTGTAACTAAGATAATAATTTAAATTTGTCTTTTGTTTGTCTAAGATTTGCCCCGTCTTCTTAATGTTTATGTCTAACTATTTTAATAAGTTAATTTATGTATGTATTCAACTTACTGATTTCACATATTTCTTTAACTCATTTCCTTCCTTCTTAGGTCTTTCCCTCCCTCTCCTCCCCCACCGTGTGACCTTCGTCTCCTTCTCCCTCATACCTCCTCTCTCTCTCTCATTAGATTGGTTAAAATGTCATTGAAGACGTACCTGAACATTGCTATGAGCAGGTTGAGTAGTAGCACATTGGACATGATCATGTAGACGGCGAACAGCACGAGTGCCAGCCATGACTTCTCCGGACAGCGCACAACACTGGGGTCTGAATAGAGGGAGTGATTCGACGAACACTCCCCTATGTCTCCTGTCACACCAACATCATATACTAAGTAAACCTGCAATAATTCTCCCTCTCTCTCTCTCTTTCTCTCTCTCTCTCTCTCTCTCTCTCTCTCTTATATATATATATATGTATATATATATATATATATATATATATATATATATATATATATATATATATATTAAATGAATAACTAATTACATTAATTGTATTATCATAATCTGTTTAATTATTCATTCAATGCATTTATTATAATTTTTGTTTTATGTAATTAAATTATTTCTCTAACCAATTTATCATCATTTATTTATTGAATTAATGTTTTTAGGGCTTGAAGTCAAAACATGTAAGATGTTACATTTGTGATTTTATACATACAAAGTGTGTTTGTGGTTATCAGCAGCTTATTTAAAACATGTACCTTCTACTTCTTCAAGGAACAGCTCGCCATACATCTGCCAGTAGGGCTTGTAGACAACGTCCTTGAATAACTTCCATGAGGGTTCAGCATTGGGGTAGCGCAGAGCTTGTGTGGCAATGCCGTAGGCCAACATGAACACCAGCAGGATGCACACGAAGAAGAGGATGTCAGTTAGCTGAAAGTAAAACAAACCTGGCGTTAGTGACACTTGCAAAACTGAACATTCTCCAGATGGCTCTCACATGCCAAGGCAGTTTCATGGAGCATTCATAAATGATGTTTGTTATGACATAAATAAATTTGAGAGCTTACATGCAAGTTATTTCAAACATCTGCTGAACAACAGCAGGAAATACACATAACACCATGAATACTGAATTAACACCAATGTAATGTGAGGATTATACCATTGTACACAGTCTTTCCATGCTTGTACTCTTTATCATATTATATATGTTTTATTTTAATTTGATTTGTATAAATTGTGGACTTGTAAATTTTGGTTTGATTCCGAAGAAACCTAAACCCAGTTTTGAAAAATGGATTGTCTCCTAAAGGGTTGTAGATTAACTACTGAAACATTGATTCCAAAATGCATAACATCTAGCAAGAAAACATCAACATATCGTCCATACAGGTATGTAATTATATGCATGCTTAATTGTAGTTGGCTTTAGCATTTGGTATTATCATACAGTTATAAAAAGTAATTTCTTATATAATTCTGTATCTGATCTTAAGGATTGCTGACAGGGCTTTATATTTCAACCTCAGTCAGGCTTATTCAATCAAACACTATCTCTATTTTGCTGAGAACTTCAAGCCACTTCACAATCACTGTACAAAGTCTAGCCACTTACTCCCACCGACAGAAGAAATGCTACCCGAAAGCCAGTGTGGCTTCAGGTCATCTCGAGGAACCACGGACATGATCTTTGTGGCCTGACAAATTCAAATGAAATGTCGGGAATAAAACAAGGATTTTTACATGGCTTTCATTGACTTGACTAAGGCCTTCAATTCCATCAACCATGAACCCCTCTGGAAAGTTCTGTCCAGATTTGGTTGCATATCTTGAGACTTCTCCGTGACAAGATGACAGCAACTGTCCTCATCAGCTGGACTAAAACAGACCCTTTCACCATCTGCACAGGGGTGAAGCAGGGATGTGTGATCACCCCGACTCTCTTCACTATCTACCTATGTTCCAGACTGTTTCTTGTCCATGACGGCCTTCCACGTGCAGTTGAAACTGACTACCAGCTCAATGGGAGACTTTTCAACCTGAGTCGTCTCACAAAAGTGACAAAGACTGGCGTTATAGACCTCCAGTATGCTGATGACTGTGCCATTCTTGCCCACACAGCAGAAGAGCTTCAGACAAGTCTTGACCTCCTGACATATCAAAGTCTATGACGTTTCATTGACATAAGAAAAACCAAGATCACCCCACTCCAGGCAACATTGAAGGACCTCCTGATATTAAAATATCTGGAACAACCCTAGAAGTTATTGAAGATTCCCTGTACTTAGGGGGTCATCTATCCCAGAAGGCCACCATTGAAGCATGCATTCAACACTGTATATGCTGTGCCAACACATGCTTCAGAAACTGTGCAATACTGTCTTCGACAACCACAACCTCAGGAAAGATACTAAAGTGATGGTCTACAAAGCTGTTTGTATTACCATTCTACTCTATGGGAGCGGGTTATTTATTGATGTCGTCTGAAGACACTGGAGAAATTCCACCAACCTTGCCTCAGAAGGATTCTTTGTATCTGATGGCAACATCACCAATGCCAGTGTCCTCATAGAGGCCAACACAACTAGTATTGAAGCAACAGTAATACAGAGCCAACTCCGTTGGGCTGGCAACTGTGTTAGAATGTCAGACAATGGTCTCCCCCGACAAGTACTGTTTGCACAACTAACACATGGTGTGAGAACACGTGGTGGCCAAAGCAAATGTTTCAAAGACACTGCTAAACATTACATGAAGAAAGACCAATTTGACATAAATGGGAACATAACGCTGCGGATTGTCCATTCCGGTGCTGCCAAATTTGTGGAGAAACGGCAGAGGAGAAAGGAGAGGGTGATGTCTCAACATCTTCACGTCTCCTTCCATCTGGCACCTCCTGTCCACAACGCAACAAGATCTGCAGATCAAGAATCGGGCTCTTGAGTCACCAAAGACACATGACCCAACCTTTGGAAGACGTCATCCTCGTTTTGATAGGCCGCTGATGATGACAAAGTCTAGTCATTCAAGTACATCCACCGCTGTGTTAGGACCCAGGTAGTGACTCACAGAGCAAAGTGAACTAAAGCAATAGAGAAACGAACACGAAACCTTTGAAGCAGAGTATCTTAACTCTGAGAAGAAGAATTTGTCTTATTTGACCCACACATTTCAAATAACACACATATATCCATGTCACAAATTAATCAAAATATACATATATATATATATATATATAATTATATATGTATGAATTTTGCTGTGAAGAGTACCAATTTGTGCTGGAAGGGTAACATCTGGCAGAGGACAGCGCAAGATAGGCAGATGTGGAAGCAGCATGCTGAGGCCTTCACCCAACCACGGCACTGAACACTATGGCTGCACAATGATGATGATGATGATTTTTAGATTTGACAGATAGCTGTCAGTTCTACATTTGCTTACATTTATATCAACTGCTTGATACAGCCCAAAATGTTGTATGTCATTCTGTTTATCATTCTAGGTAAATCCTTGTGACCGAAACATTATGTGTCTTCAGCTTTTCTTTGCTTACATTGGGAAACTTATTTCATAAATGTGGCAAATTAAGCATAAGAAATGTCTTTGCTATCAGAGAGTTTGGGGACATTTCACTAAGCTAAACAGTTCTTAATGAAAATTCATCATTAGACACAATTGTTAAATTTTATTAATTAAATTAAATTACTGGGCACTCTATTTCCCTGACCCATCAGTGTCATGGAAGCCAACATCCTGCTGCTACGTCATGGTGTGAACAGTTTTCAAGTAGTCAAGGTCACTGTTAAAGATCAAAATTGATTTTAAGGTACAAAACTGAGTTTAAGAACTCTTAATAATGCTAATGAAATGGTCCCCTGATGCTATAACCACTGGGCCACTCACCATGCGCCGGACCATGATGACTTTGGGTCCAATGTTCTTCTCGACATAGAAGGCCTGCATGAAGCGGACATAGTACATGGACAATGTGAGGCAGTAACTCATGCGGGGCCAATGGAAGTGGGCTTCAGAGACGGTGAATCGGAGGAGGATGGAGATCAGGAACAGGCCGTGTGCCAACATGTCAAACTTGTTCCACACATTTGCAAAGTAGCTCGTGAACTTGTGACTCATCGACATCGCATCACGAGTGAGGATCTGGCACAGAGAGAACAGTAAGTGAGAAGTGAACAAAGGTAGTTCTTACAGTACATCTGACATGTGCTACTTATCTATGCCCTCTGCTTATCCTCTACCTCTCCCTCCCATCTCCTCTTCCTCTTCTTTTCTATCCATTCTCCTTTTCTTCTCCTTCCCCTTCCTCCCATCTCGTCGTCTTCCCTTCATTCTCCCTACCATCCTCTTTCCCTCCTCCCTCATGCTCTCCCTATCATCTCCTCTTTCCGCCTCCCTCTCTCTTCCCTTCTAACTCCTCTTTGTTCCACCCTCTCCTTGCCCCATGCTTTCTGTCCTTATTTCCCACTATTCACTTTTTCTCACTACTACTAGTGTCTTGAGATGCCCCCTTATTATTATTAGTGTCTTGAGTCAGCTACTAGTGTCTTGAGATGCCCCCTCATTACTACTAGTGTCTTGAGATGCCCCCTCATTACTACTAGTGTCTTGAGTCAGCTACTAGTGTCTTGAGATGCTTCCTCATTACTACTAGTGTCTCCAGAAGTCCTCTCACAGCTATTAGTGTCTTGAGATGCCCCCTCATTACTACTAGTGTCTTGAGATGCCCCCTCATTACTACTAGTGTCTTGAGATGCCCCCGCATTACTATTAGTGTCTTGAGATGCCCCCTAAGTACGACAAGTGTCTTGAGATGTCCTCTCACCTGTCTCATCTCCTCAATGATCATTGAGACCACCCACACCCACAAGATGTACTCAATGGTAGGTGGAGTGTCTGGCCAGGACAGCGGCCGCAGACTGGTCAAGACAAAGTAACTGTACAGAGCCAGCAGGATCACATACGACATCTGAAACACAAAGTAACTGTACAGAGCCTGCAGGATCACATACGACATCTGAAACACAAAGTAACTGTACAGAGCCTGCAGGATCACATAGGACATCTGAAACACAAAGTAACTGTACAGAGCCAGCAGGATCACATACGACATCTGAAACACAAAGTAACTGTACAGATCCTGCAGGATCACATAGGACATCTGAAACACAAAGTAACTGTACAGAGCCTGCATGATCACATAGGACATCTGAAACACAAAGTAACTGTACAGAGCCTGCATGATCACATAGGACATCTGAAACACAAAGTAACTGTACAGAGCCTGCAGGATCACATACGACATCTGAAACACAAAGTAACTGTACAGAGCCTGCAGGATCACATACAACATCTGAAACACAAAGTAACTGTACAGAGCCAGCAGGATCACATAGGACATCTGAAACACAAAGTAACTGTACAGAGCCAGCAGAATCACATAGGACATCTGAAACACAAAGTAACTGTACAGAGCCAGCAGGATCACATAGGACATCTGAAACACAAAGTAACTGTACAGAGCCAGCAGAATCACATAGGACATCTGAAACACAAAGTAACTGTACAGAGCCAGCAGAATCACATAGGACATCTGAAACACAAAGTAACTGTACAGAGCCAGCAGGATCACATAGGACATCTGAAACACAAAGTAACTGTACAGAGCCAGCAGAATCACATAGGACATCTGAAACACAAAGTAACTGTACAGAGCCAGCAGGATCACATACGACATCTGAAACACAAAGTAACTGTACAGAGCCAGCAGGATCACATAGGACATCTGAAACACAAAGTAACTGTACAGAGCCAGCAGGATCACATACGACATCTGAAACACAAAGTAACTGTACAGAGCCTGCAGGATCACATAGGACATCTGAAACACAAAGTAACTGTACAGAGCCAGCAGGATCACATACGACATCTGAAACACAAAGTAACTGTACAGAGCCTGCAGGATCACATAGGACATCTGAAACACAAAGTAACTGTACAGAGCCTGCAGGATCACATAGGACATCTGAAACACAAAGTAACTGTACAGAGCCTGCAGGATCACATAGGACATCTGAAACACAAAGTAACTGTACAGAGCCAGCAGGATCACATAGGACATCTGAAACACAAAGTAACTGTACAGAGCCAGCAGGATCACATACGACATCTGAAACACAAAGTAACTGTACAGAGCCTGCAGGATCACATAGGACATCTGAAACACAAAGTAACTGTACAGAGCCTGCAGGATCACATACAACATCTGAAACACAAAGTAACTGTACAGAGCCTGCAGGATCACATACGACATCTGAAACACAAAGTAACTGTACAGAGCCAGCAGGATCACATACGACATCTGAAACACAAAGTAACTGATCTCCTGTCAATCTCCTCATTTACTTATATCTTCCTTTGTGGATTTTTCCTGTACCTTATTTTTTAATTGCGTTCTCTTTTACTTTGATGATAAAATATATCTGGTTGTGATCACACCCGGTGGCTCACATATCTTGAAATATATCAACAAATTCCTTCTGTGAGCTCAAAACTATGTCTAAGATGTTCTCGCCCCTGGTTGGTTCTAACACATGTTGAGAAAGGAAACTCTCTCACTAAATTTTAAAATATTTGATCCTTACTCCCAGTACTCTGTAGAGATTTCCACTTAAAAATGGCTAAAATACAATCCCGTTTACTCATTGCTTTTATAGCATTTTATACTTTCTCATTCTCGTCTATGCTTATGTTTGGACTTCGATCAACTAACCCAATAGTTAATGTTGAGTTTCCTGTAACTATGTTACATCAGACAGCTTGTTCACATTCTGCTTCTTTTTCTCATTTTATTTCATAAGCCTGGATGGATTCTTTAATATATAAAATAACTCCACCTCCCCTTCTTCCTATTCTATCTTTCCTAAATATTACATATGATGTCATTCCTAATTCAGCATCTGATATATTGGTGGTAGCCCAAGATTCAGTTATACCTATTATGAGGGTTAATATCTTCTACCATAATGTTTAGTTCATTTCTTTTGTTTACTATGCTCCTTGCATTTAAACATACACATTTATAACGAAATTCAGCAAAGTTTTCTTTGCTGATTTTTTTGTGCTGACTTTATCTATGCCTCCAGTATTTGGCTTCTCTGTGAGTCCCCCCGCAAATCTAGTTTAAATAGTTTACAAGATTTAACAAGATCTAACAAGAATGCCACCTAGAGATTCAACTCTAGATGGCAGGTGGACTAGGAAGCCATTCGGCTTATCGAGAGTCCAACCTATCTATCTAAGTATACCCCGCCTGTCTTAGGTATATGTCGATTTTATTTTAAAATATATTAACACTACTAGCACCTACACAATCAGCTGATAATCTGTTCCATTCGTTTACTGTTCTTTGTGAAAATAAAAAAATTCTAATATCTAGTCTACACTGCTTCTTTGCTAATGTAACTCCATGTCCTCTAGTCCTTCTCTCTTCCTTGACTGTGAAAAAAATATTTCTGTCAATATTTTCATACCCATTCAATATTTTAAACACCTCAATCTGATCTCCTTTCAATCTTCTGGTTTCTAGTGTTGTTAATCCACATTCTTTTAGATGCATTTCATAACTAATATTCCTGAGTTTTGGTATCATTTTGGTTGCTCTCCTTTGTACTCTTTCTAGCATATCAATATCCTTCTGGCGATATGGCCTCCATTGCAACCGGTTCCATTGTCCATAGATCGAAGCAGGTTCTCAGAGAACATTGCTGCACCCTTTCCACTTAGATGGAGGCCATCTCTCATATACATCTATTCTTTCCCAACAAAGTATCCCCACAAATCTACGAATCCAACTCCTTCTTCTTCATACATCTGCTCTACTAGTTCGTTAATTGCCATCCTCTTGCAGTTTCTATATGTTGCTCCCCTTCCTCCCATTACTAGCAAGATTCCTGATAGTATGATCTGTTCAACTCTTGTCTTCTTCAGTTTCCCTACCAACTGTCTGTATCCCTGCACTATTCTAGTTGTCCCCTCCCTGTCTGCATTGTTCATCCCTACATGTACTAATACAGATCCTCCCTGGCCATGCCCCAATGTATTCTCTACCCATTCAGTCACATGCTCTATCCTAGCCCCCGGAAGACAAACAACAAAATTTTCTCCTTTGCTTAATGTCTTTCTTTTCTGTCTTTCACAAAATGTTCTCAATGCCCCCTCAATCACTGCCTCAGAGTAGCTCCTCCTGTTTGCATCTACCTGGTCGTTGACTTGACCCCCGCCACTTTCTCTGTTGTTCTTTTCTTTCGTGCCTCTTTTCTTCCTGTCATCCCTGGTATTGTCCCATTATCCCTCCCTCCTTGTCTACTGTCACTTTCTCCCCTGTCACCTTCCTGCATGTCATGTTTTTTGTTGTTCTTTCTCCATTTGTTTTCCTTGCAATCGCCCTCCCTCCTCTCAGTCTCCTTCCCTCATCCTTCTTGTCACTGCATTGCTCCTTCCGACCTCACTCCCTGTCATCGCTCTTTATTCCATCCGTCTCTTTTGGTCATTCTCATCTCCATCCCCTTCACAATACCAGTTAGCCTGGCTATCTCTGCTGTTAGACAGTCCACTTTCCAACACCCCAAGCACTGGGAAGTAAACCCTTCCTCCATTGTCTCTGCCCCTCACTTTACGCATCCAGATAAGGCAAAATCTACAAAGCTGTGGCAGTGGTCACATACCCAGTGCCTCCTTGCCTTCACTTGCTGCTTGTAAGGTGCCATTATGATTACTCAAAATTAACTTAGTCAGTACACCAACTTTATACTTGTGTACAGCAACTGCAGCACACTTTATGTTATACACAACTGACTACCTACACTACCATGAACGATAATTTTAGTCTTTACTGGTACCATTCCCTTGTGGATACGTTGGACACTACCTACATAGACAAACTAGTGTTTCTTACTAAAAGATTATATATATATATATATATATATATATATATATATATATATATATATATATACATACATACATACACTGGAGCAACCTTATAATCGAGAAGAACATGTATTAATGCACATAGTGATACTTAGACATTAAACTACTCTGGCTGCTGTGGTTAATCAGATGCCATTTTCTACCAAAGACAGGCATAGGTTTATTACTGCAATATCTGCCATGATGAGATAAATGATGCGCTAATTTAGTCAAACACCCGTTTTGTTCTCTATGATCGATTTTGACCCTTAAGCGATAGGTATTTAGAAAACGTTTCGTTAAAAGTAATGATGGATTTTCTTTAAGAGCTCTTTATCTTAATTAATCAGTCCCAAAGTGTGAATCGTTACTTGTATTTACAGCAGCTGTGCACACACTGCACAGACAATAACATACGTAGGTAGGGTTTGCCATGCTGAAGTACCCACCGTATGATAACAGAACTTCACCACAGGCGCAGTGTGGTAGTAGTGAAAGGCAGTGAGCACGCTGATGCCATCTCCACGTTTGCTACACTTTGAGAAATTCACTTGGTATAGTTTGGGTTGTAGCTTCTTCTTCAGCGAACGCTCATTGGCGGTATTAAATTTGGCGGCATCACATTCCGGCTGACTCTCAGGCACGATCTGGTTGGTGTACGACATCATCTCTCTCGACTGATCGGTGCTGCCCTCTAATGCATGTGTCTTGTCGAGGTCTGTCTCCGAAAACTTGATGAATATGATCACAAATTGGAAGAGAAGAGCCGACAAGATCTGTGAGAAGCGAACATATGATCACAAATAGGAAGACAAGAGTGACAGGGTCTGTGGGAGATGAAAATATGATCACAAATGGGAAGACAAGAGTGACAAGGTCTGTGGGAGACGAAAATATGATCACAAATGGGAAGACAAGAGTGACAAGGTCTGTGGGAGATGAAAATATGATCACAAATGGGAAGACAAGAGTGACAAGGTCTGTGGGAGACGAAAATATGATCACAAATGGGAAGACAAGAGTGACAAGGTCTGTGGGAGACGAAAATATGATCACAAATGGGAAGACAAGAGTGACAAGGTCTGTGGGAGACGAAAATATGATCACAAATGGGAAGACAAGAGTGACAAGGTCTGTGGGGAGACGAAAATATGATCACAAATGGGAAGACAAGAGTGACAAGGTCTGTGGGGAGACGAAAATATGATCACAAATGGGAAGACAAGAGTGACAAGGTCTGTGGGAGACGAAAATATGATCACAAATGGGAAGACAAGAGTGACAGGGTCT
>JAODUO010002234.1:0-53607 GCA_025642075.2 Ridgeia piscesae
AGACAGAGACAGAGAGATGGGGAGATGGGGAGACGGGGAGACGGGGAGAGAGAGAAAGACAAAATACAAATTGTTATCTACTGAAAAGGGACTAATTACATGAAAAACCTGTGTTGTTGTAGTGAAGGAGAGCCATACACAACACTCAAGGATATCAAAACTTTTATCTGCCAAAATGACATGAATAATTTCTAGCAAGATATATGCTGTTGGTCAACCAATTGATCGATGGTTTGTTTGTGCTTCCGGATTTGCTTTATATTTGACAGCATCATTTGATGGAGCAGTTATAATTGCACCATGATAAGTGTGTCATCCTGCCCACCTGCCCACCTGCGCACCTGCCTGCCTGCCTGTCTGCCCACCTGCCCGTCTGCATGCCTGTGCACCTGCCCGTCTGCCCACCTGCGCACCTGCCTGCCTGCCTGTCTGCCTGCCTGCCCACCTGCCCGGCCGTGCCGTGCCGTGCAGTGCAGTGCAGTGCAGTGCAGTGCAGTGCAGTGCAGTGCAGTGCAGTGCAGTGCAGTGCAGTGCAATGCAATGCAATGCAATGCAATGCAATGCAATGCAATGCAATGCAATGCAATGCAATACAATGCAATGCAATGCAATGCAATGCAATTAACCACAATTTAATATACCACAGGCCTAATTAACTAGCAAAGACAAATGCAATGCAATGCAGCACAGCACAGCACAGCACAGCACAGCACAGCACAGCACAGCACAGCACAGCACAGCACAGCACAGCACAGCACAGCACAGCACAGCACAGCACAGCACAGCACAGCACAGCACAGCACGTGCCGTGCCGTGCCGTGCCGTGCCGTGCCGTGCCGTGCCGTGCCGTGCCGTGCCGTGCCGTGCCGTGCCGTGCCGTGCCGTGCCGTGCCGTGCAGTGCAGTGCAGTGCAGTGCAGTGCAATGCAATGCAATGCAATGCAATGCAATGCAATGCAATGCAATGCAATGCAATGCAATGCAATGCAATGCAATGCAATGCAATGCAATGCAATGCAATGCAATTAACCACAATTTAATATACCACAGGCCTAATTAACTAGCAAAGACAAATGCAATGCAATGCAGCACAGCACAGCACAGCACAGCACAGCACAGCACAGCACAGCACAGCAGCAAGCACAGCACAGCACAGCACAGCACAGCACAGCACAGCACAGCACAGCACAGCACAGCACAGCACAGCACAGCACAGCACAGCACAGCACAGCACAGCACAGCACAGCACAGCACAGCACAGCACAGCACAGCACAGCACAGCACAGCACAGCACAGCACAGCACAGCACAGCACAGCACAGCACAGCACAGCACAGCACAGCACATTTTATATCTTATCAAAATGACTGAACAATTGGTGATGGTGCATTTTTCGCCATTCGATGTATCGTTTCGTTAAGTAAAAAAACTAAAAAACTAAAACTAAACTAAAAAAACTTTAAAAAACTAATAAAAAAATACAAAACAAAACTTTAAAAAATATTAAAAACTATTAAAAAACTATTTTAAAAAAACTATTTTAAAAAAACTAAAAAAAACTAAACAATAAATACAAAAACTCTCGATGTCATCGTGGCCGATTACTAAAACAACCTCGAAACGAATTAATGATAATTGTATCAAGAACGAACCAATGCAGACGACGACAGAGAAAACGACGAAAAAATGAGAAAAAAAACCAACCTACCGCGAATCCATTTCCACTTCGCATTCGTCTTACACCCTGCTCGTTGTTGGGCGGAAACATCAATCACGTGACCGCTAATTGTGCGAACCCGCAGATGCGCAATGCGCAACTTCCTGGCAACGTTGTCTCTCGATACGCATGCGCCACATTTTACGTTTCCTGTGTGTGTGTGTGTGTGTGTGTGTGTGTGTGTGTGTGTGTGTGTGTGTGTGTGCGTGTGTGTTTGTGTGTGAGTGTGTGTGTGTGTGTGTTCGCGTGCGCGTTCGCGCGAGTATTTGTCTTTTTACAACACTTATCAGTCATTTCATCCTACATTGCTCTAGTTCACACAGCTCTAGAAAGGATTGCATGGCTATAGACTGTGGTGTTTATGTGTATGAGCAGCCATCGCGCATTAATTACTGCGTGGCTAAATGTTTTCTAGCCAAGTTGAGATGGTGCTTGATTGAACATGTCTGCCACGGAAGTAAAGTGTGGAGCGCTTTGGCATTCGAGAGAATACTGCGCTACAATGTATAAGAATTTACATTTACTTACACATGCATGTGTACAAGAGAGTGCGCTTGTTTGCGCACGCCCACCTCTCCCCTCCTTCTCTCTCTCTCTCTCCCTATCCCTATCCCTCTCTTTCTCTCTCTCCCTCTCTCCCCATCCCTCTCTCTCTCTCTCTCTCTCTCCCTCTCTCTCTCTCTCTCTCTCTCTTCTGCATTGCATTGCATTGCATTGCATTGCATTGCATTGCATTGCATTGCATTGCATTGCATTGCATTGCATTGCATTGCATTGCATTGCATTGCATTGCATTGCATTGCATTGCATTCCATTCCATTCCATTGCAGTGGCGTGGCATTGCAGTGGCGTGGCGTGGCGTGGCGTGGCATTGCAGTGGCGTGGCATTGCAGTGGCGTGGCATTGCAGTGGCATGGCATTGCATTGCATTGCATTGCATTGCAGTGGCGTGGCATTGCAGTGGCGTGGCGTGGCGTGGCGTGGCGTGGCGTGGCGTGGCGTGGCGGGCGAGGGCGAGGGCGAGGGCGAGGGCGAGGGCGAGGGCGAGGGCGAGGGCGAGGGCGAGGGCGAGGGCGAGGGCGAGGGCGAGGGCGAGGGCGAGGGCGAGGGCGAGGGCGAGGGCGAGGGCGAGGGCGAGGGCGAGGGCGAGGGCGAGGGCGAGGGCGAGGGCGAGGGCGAGGGCGAGGGCGAGGGCGAGGGCGAGGGCGAGGGCGAGGGCGAGAGAGGTTGGCGTGCGCAAATAGGCGCACTCTCTTGTACACATGCATGTATAGGTAAAGGTAAGTTCTTACACAGTTCTTACACATTTTACACTTTACTTCCCTGGCAGACATGTTCAATCAAGCACTATCTCAACTTGGCTAGAAAACATTCAGCCATGCAGCAATTGATGCGTGAAGGCTGCTCATACACATAAACACCACAGTCTATAGCCATGCAATCCTTTCTACATTTTTCAACTAACTCACTTAACTTATTTATATTTTCACAAAATGCCCAACATCATTTCATTAACTGTTTTGGAATGGGTTGGTTTAGTTAAAAGACTAAATCTGGTGATAGTCGCTGACCTGCCAGTTGTCAGAGCTGTGATGGTCACTGCACTGGTCACTGCTGTGCAGTGACCACAGTCCACTCAATCAACATCTGACAAATGTCCAGACACAGGCATTGTTTGAACAATGTCATTGTCCAGCCAGTGTCAATCAGTGACTAAACTCCACTGGGATTGTCAGACTGGAAGATCTGGCAGTGTACTGTATTATGTAAGAGTAGGGACTTTTAACACCCATCATTTGAAGGGCATAAACACATTAGGGGTATCCAGGGTCTAGGGTGTCAGGATGGTTTCCCATTTGACAGCTGCCCAGTGGACAGTTGTCCAGGTGGACAGAAATAAAGAATAGTCCCCCAAAAATCATAGAAAGTAAGTCAGTTTTGCCTAGAACAAAATCCCAGGAAATGAAGTCACACACAATTGTATTCAAACACTATCTAGTTAATGCAATTTATGTATGGTCTTGAATACTTAAGCACATCCGAAAATATTCATGAATCTGAAAATCAGGTGCCAGTGTAGGTCATTGACGTGATGGTCAGTCTTATTCAAGTGGTCAGGACATCCGTCATACGTCATTAAGCAGTATTTGGCCTGAAGATCGTAATTTAAGATGATGATATACATGTGAAGTACTCACAAAATACATATACATTTTTTATGAGTAATAAATATGAGTACTTCAATAAATATACTAAGGAGTAACTTAGTTATGCATTGGAAAACTACAGTCACTGCCTGTGACTATTGACAACTGTCACCCCCTGGTCAGTCTGAACAGACATGCTAGCAGAGTTAAATCTCACTTCTGGAAAAAAGGCAGTCTCCTTGCTAAAATGTTTGAAAAGTGCATCATATTGTTTCAGTGTGTCCTAGAACTACATGGCGTCATTACGTCATCACTCAACAAACTGTTAGCATGGTGGAATCCACACATAGACCATAGCTTTAAAAATATTGAGCTCTCCATATTCTTCACACCCAAGACACATTTTGAAAAGTTATAAATCTATGAATCATCTCAGTGGGCCAGCTAGACTGCTAGATAGCATGCAGAACTGCTGGAGATGTGGTCTACCTGCAGACAGGCAGATGGACAACGACAAACTGTTTTATAATACAGATGAGTGAAGGTTTGAGTGATGATTACTTTGTGAAAAATCAATGGTACCAACAAGTATGAGTAACAAGTACTTTAGCCCCACTTAGTACAGTATAGTGATTAGCATTAATTATACACATGTATGTCGGTATATATTTAAGGAGGTGTCTTTTTACTCCCTGTGATATTTTCCTGTGACCTTTTATTTCCTACAATTGTTGCCCAGTAGTCATATGTAAACTTGGACAATTGCTCAGTGGCAAACATAGCTTTATGTAGAGACTCATCCTCACACGCCCAGGGTGGTTGCTGATGAACACATTAGTACTAACCCTGAGTGTGCAGCAGCACCCCTCGTTGAATACTCTGCAAAACTCTAAATTTAAGTTCAACCAATGAAATTGCCCATAACTAGTGTAGTTGGTCATGTAATATCATATTGCATGATTTCAGTCATGAGCCTGATGAAGTAATACTTTTGTAGTAATAAGTGTGTATGGCAGACTTAATGTATAATATTACATTGTTCAGTATAATCTGTGTTATTGTGTCGATGTGTACTTGTTACTAGTGATGCTAAACACATCATCATTCCCAGCCACCATTGCTGTTGCTGCCATCATTAGTGTTGTTGCCATCATTAGTGTTGTTTCCATCATTAGTGTTTTTGCCATCATTAGAGTTGTTGCCATCATTAGTGTTTTTGCCATCATTAGAGTTGTTGCCATCATTAGTGTTTTTGCCATCATTAGTGTTGTTGCCATCATTAGTGTTGTTGCCATCATTAGTGTTTTGCCATCATTAGTGTTTTTGCCATCATTAGAGTTGTTGCCATCATTAGTGTTTTTGCCATCATTAGTGTTGTTGCCATCATTAGTGTTTTTGCCATCATTAGAGTTGTTGCCATCATTAGTGTTGTTGCCATCATTAGTGTTGTTGCCATCATTAGTGTTGTTGCCATCATTAGTGTTGTTGCCATCATTAGAGTTGTTGCCATGATTAGTGTTTTGCCATCATTAGTGTTGTTGCCATCATTAGTGTTTTGCCATCATTAGTGTTTTGCCATCACTAGTGTTTTGCCATCATTAGTGTTGTTGCCATCATTAGTGTTTGCCATCATTAGTGTTTTGCCATCATTTGTGTTTTTGCCATCATTAGTGTTGTTGCCATCATTAGTGTTGTTGCCATCATTAGTGTTGTTGCCATCATTAGTGTTTTTGCCATCATTAGAGTTGTTGCCATCATTAGTGTTTTTGCCATCATTAGTGTTGTTGCCATCATTAGTGTTTTTGCCATCATTAGAGTTGTTGCCATCATTAGTGTTGTTGCCATCATTAGTGTTGTTGCCATCATTAGTGTTGTTGCCATCATTAGTGTTTTGCCATCATTAGTGTTTTGCCATCACTAGTGTTTTGCCATCATTAGTGTTGTTGCCATCATTAGTGTTTGCCATCATTAGTGTTTTGCCATCATTTGTGTTTTTGCCATCATTAGTGTTGTTGCCATCATTAGTGTTTGCCATCATTAGTGTTGTTGCCATCATTAGTGTTTTTGCCATCATTAGTGTTGTTGCCATCATTAGTGTTTTGCCATCATTAGTGTTGCTGCTGGGAGGAATTCCACCCCCTGCTTTCTTTATTTTTATTATAAAATACTATGCATGGTCCAAATAAATTCCACAATCCTAATTTTGTGTTGGGATGTACTGATGAAGTGATTTATGAATTGCTAAGATTAATATGGTGGTTATTTTATAAACATTGAACAAATACAAAGATAAGTGAAACTATTGCAACTGGGGTAATTCCATGCCCTGGTAATTTATTTTGTTTTAAAACCAAAGGGACAATAATATCTCAATGTCATTGACAAGATTTGTTTATAACTGATCCATTTTGATCATAAATTAATTATTCTGCATAAATTATATTTTGCACTGAGTAACTCAAGCACCTTTTGTTCACTGTCACAGTCCATTGGTCACAATGTTTTTGGTCTCCAGAGCAAAGAAAGACAATTTTGGGGATGAGATGTACTCTTACAGATCAAACTTGTAATGAATGTTGAATATCTCACAAATCACGTGTAATCAGAACAAGCTGTTTAAATAAAGTAATAACTCAGAATATTTATTTAGTATAAAGAACATCAGTCATTTGGTGTAAATCCACCCCTACGGGGTGAATTTTCTCCAAACTCATGTTGTTGTCTACATCAGGCTAGCATGCACTACCAGGACGGGACAGGTCAATAGGCCATTTTATAAATAAATGAAATATGCATACAGGCGCCGAGTCTTGGAATCTGGATAAAATAGTCACTACTTTAAAGCATGGATTGCCTACTTTTAACATAATAAGAGGGAAGAGGGAGAGGGAGAGGAGAGGGAGAGGGAGAGGGAGAGGGAGAGGGAGAGAGAGAGAGAGGGAGAGGGAGAGGGAGAGGGAGAGGGAGGAGGGAGAGGGAGAGGGAGAGGGAGAGGGAGAGGGAGAGGGAGAGGGAGAGGGAGAGGGAGAGGGAGAGGGAGAGGGAGAGGGAGAGGGAGAGGGAGAGGGAGAGGAGAGGGAGAGGGAGAGGGAGAGGGAGAGGGAGAGGAGAGGGAGAGGGAGAGGGAGAGGGAGAGAGACAAAATACAAGTTGTTATCTACTGAAAAGGGACTAATTACATGAAAAACCTGTGTTGTTGTAGTGAAGGAGAGCCATGCACAACACTCAAGGATATCAAAACTTTGTTCTGCCAAAATGACATGAATCATTTCCAGCAAGATATATGCTGTTGGTCAACCAGTTGATCAATGGTTTGTTTGTGTTTTTGGATTTGCTTTATATTTGAAAGTATAATTTTATGGAGTAGTTATAATGGTGTCTTCCCGTTATAGCTACTTCCTGTTATAGCTACTTCCCGTTATAGGTACTTTTTATTCCCGTTATAGCTACTAATTAAGTTTGACAGTTGAACTAGTCCCATTATTGCTACTTTTCTATTTCTCCATTTTACAATGTAACAAGATACGGGAGCATTAACTATTCCCACTTGTGCACCTGCCCATCTGCCCACCTGTCCGCCAGCCCACCTGCCCACCTGTCCACCAGCCCACCTGCCCATCTCCCCATTTGCCCACCTGCCCATCTGCCTGACAGCCCACCTGTCCACCTCCCATATTTTTTTAAGTAGACAGCTGTAAATATTGTTTGAGCCTTGTATTTCCAAAAATAGACCATCAGAATCAAAACATTAAAGATACCTGGTGAAAATGTGCTTCCCATTTGCTGCTGATGATGTGCATATTTGAAAAAACATTGATTTTTGGTGATATTGTCTCCACAGGGGAATACCTCATAGACGAGTTGTGTTAACAGCTTAGTGAGATTGCCTCTAATGCTATGTGTTCCTAACTTGAGTTTGTTTTGGGATCCAGATGAAGTAGGCAGTAGGGCTCAGTAAATTGTGAGAGAGAGCAGAAATACAGGTACACCTGTAGATGTCAAATGAACATGGAATAGTTACAAGAAAAACTTGTGCTGATGCCAAACACAATTCTCAAGGATATCAAACCTTTGTTCTTTCTGACAAAATTACATAAATAATTTGAGGACAAAGCATAATATTATGCTGTTCATCGACCAGTTGATAGATGGTTTGTTTATGTTCCTGGACATTTTTTCTATTTGACAGCATCATTTGATGGAGCAGTTATAATTGCACCATGATAAGTGTGTCAGCCTGTGAAGCGGTCTTCCAAATGTAAGGAGACCAACACTGCAGATTTTGAATGCATTATGATGGCATAGTATGTGGAACACATACTTGTAGTTGTATACACATTGCTGATGTTGTGGTCAATACATTATAAGTGTACATGTCAGAGAAATCATAGGCTGTGGTATGTTTGACTGTGTAGATGCTGAATGGGTTTCATGTGATCAAACAGAGCAGGTGGCTGGCAGTGTTCATAATGCCATACAATAGATTTGTTCACTTCATAACAAGTGGTTGATTTCATCGTGGAAAGTGAAAAGGAATTCATGTATTCCAATGTCACTGCATTTGAGTTAATCTTTTTTGTTGGTAAGAGAAAATGGACTTAGCAAAACGTGAATCAATAAAACACTTCAAACATGCATCTTTACACCCAGTAAGCATATTCCACACCACAAATCAAAAAACACTATGTATTTTAGTGTCAATGTAGGCATGTCAAGAATTTGTAAATGTCCCTCCATGCTGACTCATCTAACTATACTCCTGGTTGTAACTTATCTATCATCAAGTCACAGTTCATAACAGAAAACAAACCCACTCAAAACAAATGAAAATATGTATGAGTTCGGTGGGTAATAAGGTTAACTAATGCATTCCAATTTTTGTTATCACACGAAAGAAAATATGTAAAAAAATAGCAGCCTAGGTAAACTTTATTGATTTCAAATGTCAATATTATTTGTTGAAGTGATCCATGATCCATGTGCAGACCACTGCTAAATTAACACATTTAAACATACACCTCCCACGATAACAGATATGTGTGGTAAATGATTTTAAGAGCTGTTTGTTTTGTACGTGAGCCACACAGAAACAAACAGCTCTTTAAATAATGTTGTTGTGCAGTCACTTTTGCCTATAAAACTAACATCCAAACTAGAAAAATACAATGGAAGCACATTCTTTCACAAATATATATGGCTAGTTCTAAAAATAATTGTGTGTGGCCTGCGTGGCTATTAATTTTGATTGCTATACGTAAAGTAAAATGTACAGACCATGTATAGCTATAGACAGTTTTTTTGTTTTTCTCAAAGCGGCAATAAAGCTTTGAACCCATGTACCTGTACCGTACCTGTCACTTGTCACTCACTGTCAGCACACGTTCCCTTTATGGCTTCAACGAGAATATTTATGTCACAATACAGCAAAAACCGTAAAGCAATAAGTTGCTTACGACTTATGTCTTGATTTTGATGACGGAATCACACACTCGCATTATGTATCCTGAAGTTTTAGTCACGTTGTTGTGTGGTTATATAGCCAGTTTGTGATACAACCACTTATCGTGAGACATGCTGAAATCTCAGTCTAATAATGGCGCGGGGCACCACAGATATAAATAGAACACACTTCCAAGGCACTGCCGGCTCGCACCGACCGACGTGATAAACAACAGCGGCTCTGGCGCGCGCGAGGGAGTCGCCAGGTGCTTGTGTTGTTTCTGTACGACAGACGTCTGTTTGTAAACAAACAGGCGTGAATGTGGCTAACCTTATTCCAGGACAGAGCCAGGGCGGCGAGTACAACATGCTCTGTATTTGGGAAATCATTCTTCGTCTGAAAACACGTCACTGATGCCGGCGGCGCCGGCGATCCCCAAGAATATATAGGTCCATCTTTTATCAAGATCCTGTCAATTAACCGCAATTTAATATACCACAGGCCTAATTAACTATCAAAGACAACGAGAAGACAACGAATTGTGCATTTCATGTCATACTAGATCAACACAACCCGCACGTCATTCTGGAGCGTGAGCTGAAAACTGCACTGCACTGCACTGCACTGCACTGCACTGCACTGCACTGCACTGCACTGCACTGCACTGCACTGCACTGCACTGCACATGCAATGCAATGCAATGCAATGCAATGCAATGCAATGCAATGCAATGCAATGCAATGCAATGCAATGCAATGCAATGCAATGCAATGCAATGCAATGCAATGCAATGCAAAGAGAGAGAGAGAGAGAGAGAGAGAGAGAGAGAGAGAGAGGAGGGGAGAGATGGGCGTGCGCAAACAAGCGCACTCTCTTGTACACATGCATGTATAGGTAAATATAAGTTCTTATACATTTTAGCGCAGTATTCTCTGGAATGCCAAAGCGCTCCACACTTTACTTCCGTGGCAGACATGTTCAATCAAGCACCATCTCAACTTGGCTAGAAAACATTTAGCCACGCAGTAATTAATGCGCGATGGCTGCTCATACACATAAACACCACAGTCTATAGCCATGCAATCCTTTCTAGAGCTGTGTGAACTAGAGCAATGTAGGATGAAATGACTTCGCTCTGAATATGTTCCGTGTTTTTACTGGCTCCCAAAGTCTCCCAAAAACTCTACTTTCACCGGTAAAAGATAAGTGTTGTAAAAAGACAAATACTCGCGCGAACGGGCACGCGAACGCACACGCGAAGACACACACACACACACAGACCCACACACACACACACACACACACACGCACGCACGCACGCACGCACGCACGCACGCACGCACGCACGCACACACACACACACACACACACACACACACACACACACACGCACGCACGCACGCACGCACACACACACACAGGAAACGTAAAATGTGGCGCATGCGTATCGAGAGACAACGTTGCCAGGAAGTTGCGCATTGCGCATCTGCGGGTTCGCACAATTAGCGGTCACGTGATTGATGTTTCCGCCCAACAACGAGCAGGGTGTAAGACGAATGCGGAGTGGAAATGGATTCGCGCTAGGTTAGTTTTTTTTCATTTTTTCGTCGTTTTCTCTGTCGTCGTCTGCATTGGTTCGTTCTTGATACAATTATCATTAATTCGTTTCGAGGTTGTTTTAGTAATCGGCCACGATGACATCGAAATGTGGACTACAAGCTGTACACATATTTCATTCGATTACACAATGCTTCTAAAAATACATAATTTCTGAGGTTTTTTTTAATAGTTTTTAAAATAGTTTTTAAAGTGTTTTTTGTATTTTATTTTTAAAGTTTTTTTTTATAGTTTAGTTTTAGTTGTTTTTACTTTTTTTTATTTTTTTTACTTTTTTCTTACTTTTTTTTACTTAACGAAACGATACATCGAATGGCGAAAAATGCACCATCACCAATTGTTCAGTCATTTTGATAAGATATAAACAATATCTTATTAAAATATTGCAGTGCTGTGCTGTGCAGTGCTGTGCTGTGTATTGCTGCATTGCATTGCATTGCATTGCATTGCATTGCATTGCATTGCATTGCATTGCATTGCATTGCATTGCATTGCATTGCATTGCATTGCATTGCATTGCATTGCATTGCATTGCACTGCACTGCACTGCACTGCACTGCACTGCACTGCACTGCACCGCACCGCACCGCACCGCACCGCACCGCACCGCACCGCACCGCACCGCACCGCACCGCACCGCACCGCACCGCACCGCACCGCACCGCACCGCACCGCACCGCACCGCACCGCACCGCACCGCACCGCACCGCACCGCACCGCACCGCACCGCACCGCACCGCACCGCACCGCACCGCACGGCAGGGCACGGCACGGCACGGCACGGCACGGCACGGCGGGGCAGGGCAGGGCAGGGCAGGGCAGGGCAGGGCAGGGCAGGGCAGGGCAGGGCAGGGCAGGGCAGGGCAGGGCAGGGCAGGGCAGGGCAGGGCAGGGCAGGGCAGGGCAGGGCAGGGCAGGGCAGGGCAGGGCACGGCACGGCACGGCACGGCACGGCACGGCACGGCACGGCACGGCACGGCACGGCACGGCACGGCACGGCACGGCACGGCACGGCAGGGCAGGGCACGGCAGGGCACGGCACGGCACGGCACGGCACGGCACGGCACGGCACGGCACGGCACGGCACGGCACGGCACGGCACGGCACGGCAGGGCAGGCGCTGTCGCTGCGCTGCGCTGCGCTGCGCGCGCAGCGCAGCGCAGCGCAGCGCAGCGCAGCGCAGCGCAGCGCAGCGCAGCGCAGCGCAGCGCAGCGCAGCGCAGCGCAGCGCAGCGCAGCGCAGCGCAGCGCAGCGCAGCGCAGCGCAGCGCAGCGCAGCGCGCGCAGCGCAGCGCAGCGCAGCGCCAGCGCAGCGCAGCCCACGCTCCAGAATGACGTGCGGGTTGTGTTGATCTAGTATGACATAACAAGCAAGGTGTTGAAGTTTGCGGACGACACAAAAGTGTTTAGGAAAATTAAAAGTGATGCAGATAGACAGCATTTACAAGATGATCTTAATAAGTTGATAGAATGGTCTGAGAAGTGGCAAATGCTGCTTAATTTTGGAAAGTGTAAGTGCCTTCACACAGGACATGGGAATGAAGATGCACAATATACAATGGGTGATACTGTACTAAATACTACCTTAAATGAAAAGGACTTAGGGTTAACTATTAGTGCTGACATGAAGGTATCAGAGCAGTGTGGAATTGCAGCAGCGAAGGGAAACCAAATTCTTGGATTAATTAGGCGAAATATAGTGTACAAAGAAAAAGAACTAATAATACCGCTGTATAAAACAATAGTTAGGCCTCACTTAGAATATTGTATACAAGCATGGAGGCCATATCGCAAGAAGGATATTGATATGCTAGAAAGAGTACAAAGGAGAGCAACCAAAATGATACCAAAACTCAGGAATATTAGTTATGAAATGCGTCTAAAAGAATGTGGTTTAACAACACTAGAAACCAGAAGATTGAGAGGAGATCAGATTGAGGTGTTTAAAATATTCAATGGATATGAAAATATTGACAGAAATATTTTTTCACAGTCAAGGAAGACAGAAGGACTAGAGGACATGGAGTTACATTAGCAAAGAAGCAGTGTAGACTAGATATTAGAAATTTTTTATTTCACAAAGAACAGTAAACGAATGGAACAGATTATCAGCTGATTGTGTAGGTGCTAGTAGTGTTAATATATTTAAAAATAAAATCGACATATACCTAAGAAGGACTGGATAGATAGATAGGTTGGACTCTCGATAAGCCAAATGGCTTCCTAGTCCACCTGCCATCTAGAGTTGAATCTCTAGGTGTCAATCTTGTTAAATCTTGTTAAATCACCTCACCACACCACACCTCACCTCACCTCACCACACCACACCACACCACACCACACCACACCACACCACACCACACCACACCACACCACACCACACCACACCACACCACACCACACCACACCACACCACACCACACCACACCACACCACACCACACCTCACCTCACCTCACCACACCACACCTCACCACACCACACCACACCACACCACACCTCACCACACCTCACCACACCTCACCACACCACACCACACCACACCACACCTCACCACACCACACCACACCACACCACACCACACCACACCACACCACACCACACCACACCACACCACACCACACCACACCACACCACACCACACCACACCACACCACACCACACCACACCACACCACACCACACCACACCACATCACATATAATGGACTGACAAGTGTGTCCAGGAAAATTTGTTAAATTACCATACCATATTTTCCAAGAAACTATATTCCATTCTGACATACCATAATTTCTGCTAGAACCAGAGAAGGATTCGTCGTGATGACATCATCAAATAAATGACACCTGTACCGATAAAAAGAAAACTCACTGACATCGGTCAAGGTTTGGCAGCTGTGATATTCCACTGGCTACATAAAAACAGCTGCGCAGAAGGGGGACATAGCTAAAATGAAGAGGGTTTAGGCGTAACTTCAGCAGGACACGATAGGTCACGTATCGAACTGGGATTTCGCTCGTGTCTATAATCTATAAGTCTACAGACATTTCGTTCGATTATTACATAATTTCTTTTTAAATTTTATTACTTACGGACCACCCAACCTCAAGCCCTTTTCGAGGAGGAGGAGGTGTGATTTTCCAATGCTTCAACAGCGAAAGGAGTTTACTCTCCTCCTGACCATGGTTACCTAAAACAATTTACAACAATATACACCTCACCAAACGCTAACATTTAAATTCCGATAATTCCCGTTCGATCGACCTTCGCTAAGAAAGCCTCTTCGAATTCCAATCCGATGGCCATGTCGAACGCGGTGTACAGCTTGTAGTCCACATCTCGATGTCATCGTGGCCGATTACTACAACAACATTGAAACGAATAAATGATGACTGTATCAAGAACGAAACAGTACAGACGACGAAAGAGAAAACGACGAAAAAATTAAAAACTAACCTTTCGCGAATCCAATTCGACTTCGCATTCATCTTACACCCTGCTCGTTGTTGGGCGGAAACAGCAATCACGTGACCGCTAATTGTGCGAACCAGCAGCTGCGCAATGCGCAACTTCCTGGCAACGTTGTCTCCTTATAGGCATGCGCCAAATGTTACGTTTCCTGTGTGTGTTCGCGTGTGCGTTCGCGTGCGCGTTCGTGCGTGTATTCATCTTTTTACAACACTTGTCTTTACCGGTGAAAGTACAGTTTTGGGAAACTATCCCGCCAGTAAAAACACGGAACAAATTCAGAGCGAAGATATTTTATCCTACATTGCTCTAGTTCTCACAACTGTATAAAGGATTGCATGGCTATAGATTGTGGTGTTTGTGTGTATGAGCAGCCTTCACGCATTAACTGCTGCGTGGCTAAATGTTTTGTAGCCAAGTTGAGATGGTGCTTGATTGAACAGGTCTGCCAGGGAAGTAAAGTGTGGAGCGCTTTGGCATTCCAGAGAACTGGATACTGCGCTAAAATGTATAAGAACTTACCTTTACGTATACATGCATGTGTACAAGACAGAGCGCTTGTTTGCGCACGCCCACCTGAGTGTGGACATTTGAAAGGAACAAATACGGGCTGAGACCACTTTTGATTTCCCTACGTACATCTATTTCAGCAATCCTTCATAACCTGAAAATAGTTCAAACATTTCTTAAAATATCGCTGCATCTTTATAATGGACTGACAAATGTGGCCAGGAAAATTTGTTAAATTACCATACCACTTTTTTCCAAGAAATCATTTTCCACCTTGACACCCTATAATTTCTACTAGAACCAGAGAAGAATTCACCATGATGACCCCCAAAAAAATTGAACCTGTACCAATACAAAGAAAACTCACTGACATCGGTAAGGTTTCCCAATTGTGATACTCCGCCGGCTACAAAAAAAAGCTAGTCTTATGAAGGGGGACATACCTAAAACAGGGAGGGTTGAGGCGTAATTTCAGCAGGACACGATAGGTCCCCTATCGGACTGGGAGGTGCTGACACTTTTCGCGGCGACGTTTACATTTTCCCGGGAGACAAGAGGGGACGCGGCGGGGGAGGTAATGCATTTGGTACCTGTTCGTGGCGACCTCCAAAACCTCCGAATGTCCATGGCGGGATGTGTGGGCGGTGAGGGCTCTTCTGTTTCAAACCATGATTGGGATATGCTATTCTGTTTTTTTTTAAACATTGCGAGGAAAAGGGTTGCCCAACCGACCTGGTGTTTTCTGGACTTCGTGGTTTTGAGATAAAAAATGGATGAGGACCCCCTGTGAGCTATCACTCTGCGAAATTCATATACACATCTCAAGGGGCAGAATGTTTACAATACTCAGTATAGATTACATGAAGAATATACTTTATATATGGCTGAATGCTTCCGAGCGCAGTTGAAAGGTCATTAATTGAACATGTCTGCCATGAACGTAAAGTGTGAACCCCCTTTTTCCCCAAAGTTTTTTTTTCCCCGAATTTTAAAAATAAATGAAGCTCTATAGATTACAAATAAATATAACAACACTTGCACGAGGCTATGTTTAATTTGTTGCTATAGTAAAACATTACAAACTTGGCTGCAGTGTTGCCAACTCCGCGGTTTTACCGCGGAATTGAGCAATTTTTCCGCCGGGGAAAAAATTAGCCGTTGCGGGTTGCTTTTTTTTTTCCTTCTTTTAAAATATGCCGCTATTTTTGGGATAGTTTCAAAAGTGGTGGTTTTTACGTCATGTGTTACATTAAGAGCCGTCATATTCTTCGCATGTAATAAATACTGTAAACCCCCAAATTTCAAAGCCGCGTAAGTTTTTTAATACATAACCATAACCATAACCATAATATTTATTGACCCCCAAGTAGGTATTACAAAAAAAAAGGGCCTTATTTTTTTTTACCAAAAAAAAAAAAAACTCACAATCATATAACATTTACAAACTGGGGTTTCAAATGAACGCAACCAATACAGGCATGACCTACCCCAACCCGGGGCCCCAAGTTGTCCACAAATAAGGGTAATAATCATTCTCTCGCGCCAGGGTGACATTACTTTAATTCCAAATGTGAGCAAGTCGAACGACAGGTATTTGTACTTTAAAACGCGTTTATTAAATTTTATACAGCTCCCAGAGGGGGGCCCGCCCCTTAATTTTTAAAAAATTTACTCGACGCCAATTGCAGGCAAACCCGTTTCTCAGGCCGCTGGTGATAAGGGGGGTTACAATTACTGGGACCCGATTCTAGTGTTGACCAGTCGCTGGCCCAGGGCAAACTGCGCCTCAGCATTTGGGCCCACCTTGCCAGCTTGACCAGCTGGGCGTGGCATTATCCCTTTCAGTGCCCTCTGGTGACTATAAGTATCGTATCCCCCAGGGTTTCCTTTGGCCAACCTTATAACGACTTTTCGAGCTGGTGTGTCATCGGTGAAGGTGGACACATCCGTTAATGTGTCAAAAGATATTACGTTTTCCCAAGGGGCATAAAACGTGTGTGTGTGTGTGTGTGTGTGTGTGTGTGTGGGGGCGTGCGTGCGCGGGGGCTCCGGGGTGCGTCGGGGTTGGGGCGTCTGTGTGCGTCTGTGTCTTGTGTCTTGTGTGCGTCTGTGTGGTCGGGCGTCGTGCGCTTTGGCGCTTTGGCGCTTTGTGCGCTTTGGGCGGGGGCGTGCGCGGGGGTTTGTGTGTGCGTTTGTGTGTGCGGTTGTGGGTGTTTGTGTGCGGGGGTGGGGTGGCGTGTGCGTGGGGGCGTGTGCGTGTGCGTGGGTGCGTGTGCGGGGCGTGTGCGGGGGCGTGGGCGTGTGCGTGTGCGGGGTGTGTGTGTGTGCGCGCGCGTGTGTGTGTGTGTGTGTGGGGCGTGTGCGTGCGTGCTTTATGTGCGTGCGGGGCGTGCGGGGTTTCGTGTGATTAGGGGAGGGCCATATTGTGGGAAAATTTCCCGTGACTTTCGGTCACCATGGCTACTAATGGCTATTAATTTTATAAACAGGCAACTGTATACAGTTCACAGTAGAACAGTAGGTGGCGCTCAACTGCAAGAAATTATGGAATCATCCACACACCATGATTAGATAAATACTTTGTGCGTGATGTAATTTAAATGCATTTCCCTCTTTATCGGTGGGGCGTGTCGTTAGCAAGTTTTATTAAAATGTACAATTTTATAATTATTCGTGGGGATAGTTTGGGCTAGTTTTCGAGGGCCCATTTCTGAGGCTGAGCCCAGTAAATAAACTTGCACTTGCACTCGCCTTCCACATCCACTCCTTTCATCTACGTCAAATCATTTTATTCAGCAGCAAACAATGTTCTTCCTTTTATCTTTTATATTTTATTGCGATGCGCATCCACTGAAAAATATCAACAATAAACTTCAAAATGATAAGAAACACAACCGTCGCGCCGATCAAACACAACATTCCCCCCCGAACCGCTGATTTGCATACGGAAAAAAATTACGAAGTCTGGTAAAACCACATGGAGCGTTCATGCCTACGGAAATAGTACGCAGTGAAACGGTTTTATATTCATCTTTATGCACAGACAATGTCACATTTATATCCGATCAAATAGTAAGTTTTAACTGCAATGCTTGCCTGCTACTGCACGCTCCCGCCAGGGAGCCGTGTCGTCTGTCTGGCGCTGATGCCAGTGACTGGCTCGTGATATGTGGATTACTCTAAGTCATAGCTTGAACCAAGCCCAGGATATACAGGTACCATATTAAACATAACAAATGTTGTGATGTATGTGTTTTACGGGTTGTTTGCTGAACGGCGTTGCACATGCGGCAAAAACAAAAATTTCCTCCATGTTATTTTTTTGGGGCAGGCAAGCAAACGCTGACATCAAGCAATTAAAAAATGGCTGCCCAACACGTTCTTGTCGTCTTGTGTTGTCTTGTCTGTATACTGGCCAACAATGGAGTCAAAGGTCAGGTGATTATATTATGTTGAAATTCTGGTTTCAGAAGATTATCTTTATGACAGAAACCTAAGGGAAAGTTAAAGTATAAAAAAGTATCCGGGCCATTCCTAGTGAACGCAACCATATGACCAAGATTCCAGAAATTGGTTGCTGTCATCTCTTATAATATTGTTTTGAATAGATGAGTATGGTGAGAGCCTTTGGTAAGATTACCAAGGGAAAAACATTGAGCGTTCTAGCTGAAATGGGTTTTCAAGTTATGGCAGTTTGAAATTTGGGACTTTAGACGTTTTTCGACAGTTTGTAAAAATTAATAATTTTTTCACATTTCACCTTTTCTTTACCCTTTATCTTTGCCTTTTTAGCCTGTGTCAAAAAATTTGTGTGGAGTTGTTCTGTATAATATAAAGATTACATAACAAAAATTAGAACATAAATATAGTGTATGGTTAATTTGCAGCAAGTTGATAAACATCATGATTTATTCAAAATATCACTCAGTTTTCATACCCTGATTGTGAGCAAAATACACATACCATAGACACAAATTGTACATAGACTCATAGTTGGTATATAAACATATAAATGTGCAAATCAGAGAAATGTGGCAGGTCTGATTGCCTTAATTATGAATCTACACATGCAAAGATGATGTTATTATATTTCTTTAAATATTACCAACTTCGACCCAAATAAATTTGTCAAAAACTTTTTCTATGTGTAAATTCATTCCTATAACTCAAATAACTAGTAAGTCTCAATATCCTTCCGAGATTCGTTCACCAAAAATGGCATACGTCTGGGTGCCCCAATTTTTAAAAAAAAATTGCTCATGATATATGAGAGGGCTTTCAGACATTGATTGCAAGCTAAATATTGATGGTTCAATGAACTGTTGTGTCAGTTTGATATATATGCATAACATGGTGTATTATCAGAGCAATATGACATGCCTGACTGTCTTAATTATGAATCTACACACACCCAAATGTGCTACATTTTATATTTCTTAAACTTGGCAAACGTTCGACCCTAAAAGGTCAATGTGGATTAAAAGATATTGTTATGAAACATTTACCAAACATAAACCAATCCAATCACATAAATACCAAACTGTCAATATCCTTCCATGCTTCCTTCTCAAGAAGAATGAGGACCCATTGGTACCCAAAACTTATCAATAAATCACTTGCGAGCGGGTTTTCAAGCACTGATTTTGTGTTAAACATACGTGTTGTTGGTAATATTTATAAATATTAGATATCTAAGCATATCAGTATACATTGTCAGGGAGTTTTGCTTGCTTGATTGTCTTAATTATGAATCTGTACATAATGTATATTAAAACTGGTATAGGTTAATAGGCATAAAGCAAACAACACAAATATCAAACACATTTATAAAACCTCTTATACAAATATAAGTTGCATAAATTGTAATTTAGTGACAGTTCCACCATGTTGGTATGGGTACATTTTCAATTTATGTCACAGTACTAACATTACTTGTATTTTTACCCAGTGATGCCAAGTACATAAATTTCAAGAATTTTGCAAATATTTGTCACCACCGTGATGATTTAGGACTGGATTGCGAATGGAATTTCTTTGTGACCAGCCATGGTAAAAACACATGCATGGAATTGGGGGAAAAGTTAAAAGGGTGGACCCCGGACAAGCCTTCAAAGTCCACTGGAAGGGCAGATCTTGTCAGTGAGACAGTTGTTTGACTGGTGTGTGTAATATCCAACATATTATATTCTTTTTCATCACTGCTGCTGACATTGACAGCCAGAGAGCATTGTTAGATGACCGATTTGTATCTGCTCGAACCATCCCAGGAACACGAGATAACCACTCATTTGTTCCACTGTCTCACACTGACATGAAGGTCAGCAGAGTATCAGGTGAAGAAGTTCACTTCATGGGCAAGCAACATGGATGTCCCAGTTGTCCAAGGTCGCACAAGCCTGCCTTTCCAGCCAGGCACATATGTTGCTTCCACGTATGATGGACACTGGTGGTTAGGGTGCATAGCTAGATTACAAAGTTCATGCAACCTTGTGGGCCAGCGGTGTCATTCAGCTGGCCAAAGAATGATGACATATGTTGGGCTCCACATGCACATGTGTTATGCTCTGTTCCGTCCCATGAACAACAAGAACTGAGAGACAATACAAAGTTTACGATGCAACCAGTACTGTTGAAAAAGGGAAAAGTGGCATATTGCTGTCGCGATTTCGTTGTAAACCGACGAAAAGGGACTTTTAACTAACTGCTTGGCTCTCTGTTTTAAAAAGGGAAAAGTGACGTATTACTTTTCCACAGTGCAGATAGAAGCTGAGCTTTTATTAAGGGTTTCATCGAACAGGATGGTCCCGTTCCTGGTGTTAGTGGGTTTGCTAGATTTTTTCCCCTTTAAACCCTTAAGCCCTGAGTTTTGAGGGGCCCCAAAAACTATGACCAGACATTTGGGGTTTGTAATGACCCACATAAAAAATTTTCATCACCATTATATAAAAGTGTAATAATCTGAACCAGAAATGAATTATCTATACATTGATGTACACATCATTGTTGTATGACTAACTGAAACTAATTAATATATAATTTACATAAAAATAATCCAACATGGCTGACAATGAATATGAAAATAAGTTTTTTGATTCCTCCAAATTATAAAATTATATTATCAATTTTATATCATTGCAAATATAAGGTGTCTTCCCATAAGTAACACTAAAACTAAACCAAATCAATTGGGATTATATTTTATGTCACTCAAGAAGTTGTTCCTATCTTTCTCAAATCAGGGAAAAAATTTAAACACAAGTGCTATGTGAATATAGCACATGCAAGTACAAAACTAAATTATATTGTATAAATCAGAATAAATTTGCCTATACTGTGTCATCAAAATTACTTTTTTACTACAAAATGTTGAAAATAATCAGAATATTATTTATGTCAACAATCCAGATAAGAAACAAGATGGATAGATAATAAGATACATCAAAATCAGTTTTATTTTATGGCTAATTGCGCAATTATTTGACAGTTCAGAATCAAATGAAATATTGCCGATGTCAAACATGGCTGTCAACATCGCTTTTTCTTTTCACAATTTTTATCCAAATCATCGGGCATGCAACTAAACAACTGCGCTTTTCAAAACCCAATATGAATAGTGAAACATCTACGATTGAATACCGGTTTGATTTTGCTAGAAAGTACCGTTTTTCTTCATAGATATTTGTAAACTTGGTGTCAAACTGTCAGTAAATCTCCTGTCTACATCCGGGTATAATTGATGAAGTTTCTGCAAAAATCTAATGACATCTAGTGATTATTGTACCCACTAGTGTAAAACACCGACACGTCAGGGTTCAGGATCCATGAGGTTAAGATGACTTACTGAGTAAATCACTGATGTAAAAATTTTGATTGTATGTTAGTTTGTATAAACTCTTTTAGGTGCATAACACCAAATCGTTTTACTTTTTTGCCCATTAATCTCTTAACTTGCATGGCCTAAATTTGTTGTTCTACTGAAGCCAACCCTCACCCCAGGAAAACCTAGTAATTTTTCCCCAAACCAAGGTTTTTTGCATGCATGCATGGGCATGTGCTTATCCAACCACCACAATGTTTTGGACTGGCAACAATTTTATTCTGCATAAAAGCCTGGTGTGTTTTGGTCAAATATGACTACAGATATATCAGTGGGACAGCAGTTGTACAGTGGTTCCATCTTGAAAGAGAAATATATTAATGCAAATTGGCACTGACATTTAAATGTTTGGGGTCATAAACACTACATGTCCCAGAACATTGAAATATTGGTCAGTGTGAAGGTGATTTAAACCAATACTAAAACCATAATGTATTTGGGGGAGTAGGCCAACTTTTGAGATTAACCCTAAGTTTGTTTGTTTGGTTTCAGCACAATGTGTCACCAGTGACATTGGTGACATAGTGACAACACGACTGAGGATGACTTTGGATATTCTAACGGTCTTCACCACACGGACAACATGAGAGAACTCCACAGAATCTCCAATCCATACAATGTCACACCTTCCAAGCAGCCAAGATAAAGTTGGGCTGGTGAATGGACAATTCCTTATGACGGCGAAAATTGTCAACATCTGATTTTAATGATGTAGTCAGATTTATACGGGTTGTGCACTCTTGTGTATTTAGATCATACTGTAGTTCTAGTGCCATTAGATGTGCAATCCAGAAAAGGCTTAAATTGTTATCCACTGTCTGTGAACTTGCTGGAACATACTGGGAACCAAGTCAGGACCTTAGAGGTCTGTATCTTCAACTTGCGGACACAATATCGAGCCAACTCCATACCGTAGCAGATGTGCGACGTCACTAGATTCCAAGATATGTTACTGCAGTTCCACGACCAACCATCTTGCAGATTACTTTGTGGATAAAGCGCAAATCACTATTCTGGACTTCACATTTTACAACTCGAAATTCACAACATACTGGCAATTGGAGATTACAATACAGTCACCAGGTGGCGTGGCAGATCCACAGTTCGTGATCTTTAACATGATCTATATTTTCTTAGTCCTTGGAAATATCCATGCGATATTCATCAGTCCTCGTGACAATTTGTTGGATAATATGAATGATGACATGTGACCCCTCACGACAATCGTTGAAACAAGAACCTTTCTATCAACACAGTGGTGGCCACTGAGGTATTTTGCCTGCAGCTGCATTGCCACCTTTCCCAGAATTCCTGAGCAGCGGGCCGACAGAACAAGGCCACAGTCTGGCTGCAGTGTGTATTGATAGTTACTTCAAAGTGGACATATGGATTGGGTGGGGTGATGGAAGACAACAGGTAGGGAAGCCTTCTTTCTAATTTTCTTCCTGTACCTACCATGTTGGAAACTTAGCGTCAAGTATTTGTAATTTAATAGCATTTTTCAGTGCTTGTAGATGATCAGTGCTTGGGATCACATTCTTGTACTTTCATTTAATAGCATTTTTCAGTGCTTGAACTTGAATTTGTACTTAGGTTTTTGTACTTGTACTTAGTCAGTTGAGCTTGTCAAACAATAAAGTACATTCCAAGTACCTACCTTGAGTCTTTAAAATACAAAATAATACAAGTTTCTACACTGACTAGCAAGTGATGATGCTTTTTACAACAAGGACATCCTAAGATACTTAAATAATTTAATGCAGGACAACACTCCCAAATAAAGTTGACACAGACATGTGGCATGTTTGTTGATAACACAAGTCAATTATGTTCATATTAGGGCTTACAAGTAAGCCAACTCTATGTATAACTGGCATCAAATAACTACAATAATAGTCCATTTGCCACTGCTATGGTTGTAATGGTGGACTTATGAATTGTCTACAGTATAAGACTGATTAGTTGGGTTGTCACTCTGATAACGTTGGGGAATATTTTTTATTCGTAAATTAGGGCGGTCAATAATGAAACACCTATTTTATTCAATATTGTTAAAAGTATGCATGATACTGTCACAAAAATTGTGTCTATACCAGGGTTCGCACGGATCCCCAAAAACCCCTTTAAAAAATCTTGAATTTAGAAATCGCGTTTAAGGGTACCTCAAAACCCTTGATTATCACCCGTTTCAGAATAAACCCTTCAAAACCCTTGAAAATGTGTTTTTTCCTTTGAATATATAGCTAAGCTATTATATCTCAACAGTATCATGGCATAATTTTTTGATTAAGTGTGAAAGGAAATGTACCATTTATATAGACAAAACTAAACCCAGTAAAGGCGATCGACAAGACACGACTTGCTGCGTCAGGTTGACCAACAATTGTTTTGATAATTATCCGCTAGATGGCGCCATAAGTTCACCATACGCGTAACGTTACATACGGGTATTAAGTGACCACCCTTGCCATCTTGGAAAGATTTATTATTGCAAAACAACTTGAGATCTTTTGTGTACTGGTAACCATGGCTCCGGAGAAAGGCAAATGTAAATTCAAGGATGAATGGCTGACGATGCCAGCGTATAAAGAATGGGTGTGTCGTGACCCAAAGGGTAACATTCGTGCCGCAAGATGCCAAATTTTTCAGAGCAGAAGCGCGACTTCAGCCTTGTTGCTAAGAGCAACGCTCTCCGTCGGTCTGCCAAGGCCAAGGAGAAGAGGGAACACTTAACCGAAGCAGTTTGCAAACTGAAAGAACTAAAACCCTGAACAGTGACTCTCTAAGAGTCTCTATGAGTCAGTGACTGGCAACAGTGATGAACTTTCTAGTAATTTTCCAGATTTAGTTTAGTTTGTTTTTCATAATTGTTAACACTTTTAATAAACAGTCAATTACAACTTAATAAACTTGGTCAATATTTATTTGAATGTTTCACTCATGATCAGTTACATGTAAACACCCTTGTATGGAATGATTGACTCTTTGTTTGATTGGTTCGGTAAAGAATGCAAGTGAATTATACACTGGATTACCCTTGAAAATGGCAACTTAAAACCCTTGAAAACCCTTAAATTTAATTGCAAGTTGTGTGTATGAACCCTGGTCTATACATGTTTTCAATGTCAATGATTAGGATAGACACTATTAGAACATTTTAGCATATATATTTATTCCCAATTTGCAAATTAGCCACCGCCATTATTGCAAAATCACCTTTCTTCAATATCTCTGAAAGTATACATGATAATGAAATAGGGCATTTCCATGAAAATTTGGAAAATGGTCTGAAATGTTTTCATTGAATTTCAATGGAATATTGCATGTTTTTGATAGGACGTAATTTAAAAGTTATAGGAAAGAAACAATTTTCAATCATTCCACAATGCTTTATGTGAAAATGCTATATCCAACTGTTAGCACTGAAATGACAACATTTCACTCTTCTGAAATGTAAATAATTAGTAGCCCTTTGTATCCCTGTTTTCTGTTATTCTCTTGGTTTGCTCAGTTGCTGTTATTTTTATAGCCTTAAACTCATGTATTATGACAGCAATATTTCTGAGTTTGTTCTGTATTTTTTAAGAGATGCTTGTACAATGAGGTGGTGATTTTTGCGTAACACAAGTCACAAAATTATAGATTTTTAACTTTATACAGCAGCCTTTGATAGTCTGAGACTGCTCATTATAAATCTCCTCCTTCTTTTTATACTTTATTAAATGATACAAACTATATCCATATCTAGTGAATCTATATACTGTGATATTGGACACTGAATATGTGTAACGTAAGTCACGTGTAACGCGAGTCACAAAAAATAAGGTATTGTAACGCGAGTCACAATGCATTTGTTGGATTTTTCTCTTCTAAGACATATAACAATGTGTTGCAAAAACATAATATTATAGATGGCAAAATGAATGTTTTCATTGATGATAATTCTGCCACCAAATTAAATTTGTTTACTAATATAGCCCTTAAGCCTTTAAATTTCTTGTTTGTTAATAAATGAAATGCTTTATAAAAAACGTTTTGAAAAAAACCCAATTATATTGAATAATAAGAAACAATAGATCATACTTATTTTTCATAGATAAAAAAGTGAAAACAAAAGGGTTCAAATTGACTAGTTAGCTGTGTACATTCCCCACACATGGAATGCTGAATGCATGCCTGACTCATGCATACAAGTTTATCTACTATTCAGATAAATGTGTACATGTTTCATTTCCATTCAGTTTTAAAATAAATATTTAGTTTTGCTTTGCTAGATAGTGCACATATATGCATACCATTGTGTATTATAAGAGTAATATGACTGGCTTGACTATCTTAATTATGAAGCTATACTCATACCCAAATGTGCTACATTTTATATTTCTTTAAAATTAGCAAACTTCCAACCCTAAAAGGTCAATGTGGATTAGAAGATATTGTTACGAAACTTTTACCAGACATAAACCATTCCAAAGACACAAATTATAACAAGTAACTGTCAATATCCTTCCGTGCTTCAAGAAGAATAGGGACCCATTGATACTGAAAAATTATCAATAAATCACTTGCGAGCAGGTTTTCAAGCACTGATTCTAAGTTAATCATACATGTTGTTGGTAATATTTGTAAATATTACATATATATGCATATCAGTTTACATTTTCAAAACATACTTGTTTGGCTGTTTTACTGTTGTAAAACTGAAAAGTAATTGTAATATAATATTAAAACAATAAAGGCAACTGCAATAAAATACCTAGTGACAAATACATTAATTATTTGCACTGAATTATTTTAAATAAATAACAATACTTCACCCCAGTTGTTTGCAAATACACTATATAGCAGTTTAATTTCAAGTCAATGTGTCCTCTAAAGTTACCATCAACAAGTACAGCTGAAACATAACATACAAATAATATGTTATTGTTAAACACACCTATCACTTATAATAGTGCCAGCACTGCTGGACATTCACTGTTATAACTGTTTTTTATTAATTGTATTGTAAAGATTAGATTGGGTCGAGGGCGGCTCGAGTGCTGCAAAACTATCGGGCCTTCTTTGGCAACCGCCTGCGGGCCGCATGATTTTTGTCCGGCTGCCAATGGTGTGTCGACTGTACCAATGGTGAGCCGCTCGTAGGCCAACTGTGTCTAATTTGGCTAAATCTGGCTATTTATGTATCATGTATGCATATTATCTGTATACAGTGCAATCCAGAAAACTTGAACCCAATCCCGTAAAGTGCCAAGACATAGTGGAACTTATAACTAAAGTATTTCCTTGGGTCTGTGGAGGTTTGACATACCCGGAGTGCACTGTAAACAAACATATTGTTATGCAGAATAACAATGCAAGTCCATCTTGTTCATTTACACAAGTCAAATATGACATATTAATTATTAACAAATAAACAAATAAGTACAGGTTTGTATATATATATATATATATATATATATATATATATATATATATATACATATATACACTGTATATAATACTGTGTGGTTTTTAAAATTAATTTGACATTTTAACTGCCATGCATTGTCAGATAATTTGACGTAAACAACTCCAATATATATATATATATATATATATATATATATATATATATATATATATATATATATATATATATATATAATAAACATATAATTTAAACATAAATGTAAACCTGCGCACTGTGCCCTTTGTTTCCTGTGGCACATAACAATTCAACTATTTTGTGAAGAAACTGCTCAACATATGTCTGTCCATAAGCTTCCTGCATCCAGCTACATTCTCCATCCGATGTTTTGTAACGTTATTCCCTTCAAAGGCAGTCATGAAGCATTCCTGAATCTCCTCTAGATGTTGTTTACCACTTCTTTCTTTCTGGCAGCATCTGGGCATTTCCATGTGACTCGTGTTACATATTTTGACCATTCCTTGAACACTGTTTTGACATATCTCTCTTCAGGCAGAATATTCTGACTTTTCCTGGCATCAACCATGGTAAAGTCATTTGGTTAGATCACATTTGCGTTACCTATATCACTTCATAGAGTACTTGGGCAATAAACTTTAACCATATATTTGGAAAAGAAATGCCATGTAGAATTTCTTTGAAAAGCCATCAAAACATTCTGCAACTCAGATCTTTGGTAGATATGTGGCTAATCTTGTTGATTTACCCATTCTTTTTACTGATTCCTGTCAGTTTTTCATCTCCCATTCTTTCCACATGACCAGCCCATTTCAACCTTCTCCTCACCAGTTAGCTCTGATGGCAATTGTTGACATATTTTGGGCAAGATAGAAAAACAGTGAGGTGACCCACCTCGCTTGTCATGTAGGAGAGAAAACACTGACTTGGAAGTCAAAACTTTATCTAAATACACATCCACCTGTAAATTTGCCATTCTAATATCAGTTTGATAGCCGAAATGTGAGCTGAAAGGGGCTACCATGTCCTATGACTTGGTCATCATAAAACAGCAGGACCACTCGGAAATAGTATTTTTTACTTGCAAGACCTAAATTTGTTGTCCCACTGAAGCCAAACCTGTCTGTCATCCCATGGAGTACCCATCAGGTGGATAATGCAATGGCATTATCATTTCATTTAGGATAATGTTGGACTGGTGGGTCTGATGGGTTTTGGTCTATGATCACTACATGTATCAGTGGAAAATCTATTCTACAGTGGCACCATCTTGTCATCAAAACATGCAAACTGATAGTGACATTTATTGAATAGTTTTAGATCATAAGCACTGCATATATCTAAGAAAACCTCTTCAAATATTGGATGGGATGAAGTCGAGTTAAGGCAATACTAAAGCCATAATTATTGATTTTGGAAGTTGGCTAATTGTTGAGTAAACTGATGTTTGTGTAGTTTCAGCTCAAAGCGTCACCAGTGACATTGGTGACATAGTTACAACATGACTGGGGATCACATTGTTTATTCAAACATTCTTCACCACTTGGATGACATGGCCCCTCAGTCATTAGAGAACTCCACAGAATCATCCATCCATGTATTGTCTCACCTTCCAAGCAGCTGGCAAGATGAGTTTGTATTAGTTGTCGAATAGAATCTCATGACATAAGAATACATCAAAAATATTAACCATCTAGTTTTAATGGTGTACTCAGTTTTACCTTTGGGTGCGCTTGTGTTTAAATCATACCATAGTTCTGGCACAAATGTTTGACTCAGAAGAGACATGCTATCGAGTGACAGACTGCAATATACCAGGACCCAAAACAGGACTATACAGGTATCTTCAACGTGCAAATATAATAATGAGCAAAGTTTGGTGTTGCTTGATTCCAAGATATTGTGTTGCAATTCCATGAGTGACCATCCTGCTGATTACATGATGGATAAAACACATTTCACTAATCTGGATTAAATCATGTTTCAAAAACTGAACTCTGCGACATACTGGCAATCGGAGAATACCACACGGTCACCGGGTGTCATCACATACCCACAGTTTGTGACCTTTGACATGACCAAGGTGTTCATGGTCCAGAACATCCTGGCAATATTTATCAGCCCTAATGACAACCCGTCGACCTGTTATTTGGACAGGTAAAATTTGTTGTTGATGGGTAGAAACATAGCTGGATGGGTGACGGCTGGGTAAAAAATAAGGAGCAAATAAGATCGTAAAAATCATAGATAATGGCATGTATGACTTGAACATAGGTGTGCATGTGTGTGACATGGGTATTTGTAGCTAACTTCAGGTCACTAAACACATCTGAAATGGCTTGTATATACACATGATTTAACATCCACATGCAACCAAAAATGTGTGACTAGAAAAAATTGTCATTGCATAAAACCCTGTTTGTTGGGTCATTCTGAGCAGTTCTTTACAAGTGTGAATTTTTATGGTCACAATATTGTGGTTATACTGTATTTTGAAGGCCTTTTGTGTGGAAGGCAGACAGGTGTTTGAGGTCAAGTTCAGTCATACTCCAGCATCTGGAGCCATAGTTAGAAGAGTTGAGAGGACACAACTTTGGTATAGCTAAGTTTTGCTCTTCTAGAATGTATTGCTGATCTCCAGACATGTCTCAGTCTAAAGAAAGCACCTCTGCTCTGCAGTAATGGAATTACAATTCAGAATTTTTTGAGCTGATGTAGTTTACATTTTTTCATTCAGTGTGTATCTAGAATGGAAACTTAAACATGGCTTGAAATGCACACCATTCCCTATAAGACACACTTGGTAACTTTTATGAATGCAATAAATTGATCAAACTATGGCTGTTTCAATTTTAGTAATGGAATTACACAGACATTGTTAATGTCAATAATATCAATTGTTTACATATATGTCAAGATATATCATCTGAATGAAATCCGCAGTCTTCATCTGGACAGTTTTTTGGGTCGTCCAAGTTTGTTTCTGCAGGTGTCCATCTAATTTCTGATTTGATTCATAGCTAACTGATATACTGTACCAGTGCCTGTGTTGAAAATTCTAATGCAAATAGGTCCCATTATTAGTTTCTTAAAGTATGATGTAGAATGCAAGAGAAAAAAAAATATGATTAACTTCTTTTTACTGTTGTCAACATATGTTCTTGCTTGCCGATATATCTCTCCATCAGTTCTCATACTTGTTTGTTTGTGGTGTGTAAAGAGTAGTAAACCTGTAACAGCCTCCACATGCAGTTCATCTCAAAGGCATTGATGCACTTGTAATCTCTGCTTTGACGGTCTAAGTTTCACAGCCATATAAGAAGACTAATGTTGTCAATGCTCTCAACAAACTCATTCTGACTTCAATAGATACGTTCAAGATGATCTGTCAAGGTGAGCTTCAGCTTTGCCAATAATGGTGTAGCTTATGGATTAGATAAATCACCATCAAACGAAATGTAGTGAACCCCATTGGCCATTGGTATCGGCCAACCAAAACACAATGATAGTAGACCAACTTGTAATATTGTAGGTAAATTTGTTTGTTTGTATTGTGTTTTATTGATGTTAACAATGTTCTGAGTACAATGTGCTGAATAAACTTCCTTCATAAAAAACCCATGTGTGTCCACCAGTCAGGACAATTGTAGTGAAGTAGGTGTCTTAATGGATACTCAGAGTGCTAATGAGACAAGTGTTAGAGTACCTAGAAACAACAATGGGAGTTTGACCAGGCAAGACACAGAGGTGTTAATCCAGCCTGCAGCATGTCCACTAGTGAGGACAATAACAATGGAGTAGGTGTCAAAGCAGACACTCTGTGTATTACTGGGACAAATGCTACAGAAGCATTTTGGACTACTGACCAACAATCACATCCAGGTTAGGTACATCAACAAAAATTTCAAAATTGTCATAGAATCATTTAAACACTTTCCTGTGATAGTGTATGCTATCTAGTTTACAACCCTTTTTGATTTTTTTCAATAGCTTTATTATTAACAAAGTTATTCGACATTTTTGAGTCAGAAAAACAGGCCAAAGTGTCCACAGTTTTCATATCCATTTTCTGTGACCTGAAATTTGTGCTGCCGCCAAGTGGCAGACAATGAAACCAAAAGATATGACATTTCTTTTTTAAAGTTGACCTTGACGTAATTGTATTGGCCAGAATATTGTTCTGATAAGGTATTTATGTAACATCAAATATTAATAACCAAGTATTGACCCCCATATATCGTGACCTTGATATGACCTTGGCGTGACCTAGATAACTGACTAATGCTGGCAGGTGATCTATATTGAGAGATGACCTAATTATATTATTAAGTGCAATTCATGAACTGAATAGTTTGTAATTCCACATACATATTGTTGCAATGGATCATTTATGTTCATATAGTCAACATAATGGCATATCAGAGTGTGAACCATTAATGACATTTCTTTTTAAAGTTGACCTTGACGTAATTGTATTTGTCAGAATATTGTTATTGTGAATAATTTCAGTGCTAAAATTAATCATAACTAATCAATGAATGTGGGCAATTGTATTGTGACCCTGACGATCTAGTTAATTGACCTAGAATGACCATTGATCTATTTATTTTTTGCAAATATCCTATTTAATTTATGAAGTGCGACACATTGATTGTAACATGTTATGAATTATTGAAGTAGAAAATGTGTACATGTTTACCAACAAAATTGTGTATTAACTTTTAACCTTGACCTAATTGCCAGTATTTAATGTCCAGTGTAATATTTCGTTAACTTTATATACGGTATCACAGTACAAAGTAAACCCAATAATACTGCGATCAACTTTGTTTTGTACAATGTCTCGCATTTTAATATGAAATAATATTCTATATTGTTCACAGTATGCAGCCGACATGTATACATGGGAAACGAGTGAAATAGAAGTACAACAACCAATCAGCTTCATTGCATGTAATGAGAACTGACTGTAAAAATGTAACGCATTGCTGACTCAATGTTTATAATATTTAAGTTCAGTGGCAATCAGTGCCAAGTGAAGTGTATCGATGTTCATAAGCCACATCAGGTGCCAACTACACCACCAGGTGTCAATGTGTATCATTGTTCAAAGCACTGATATATCCACATGCCAATGTTCACAAGACACTACAGACTCATTGCATATATTGACAGTCCAGTGTCATAAATCCAAGCGCAGTGTATATAATATATGTTGTTATTCCAGTGTTGAAAATCCAAGCATGTTGCGTGTCAATGTTCACATTCACCCGTTTTTCTTTTGTCGATTGCATTTTCTGGAGAAAAAAAAATATACAGATTAGATTTGTCTTACTATGTCATACATTTTAGTAGTGCAGTTTTACCACACTGTCCTTAGTGTACACAACACCGATTTTGCATCAGGGTCATGATTCATGACAGAAACCAACATGGAGGTGACAGTGTGAATCTTCTGTCTCTGTAAGTGGGTATGCGTTATCAATAATAAAAAGAACCAGCCCAGGTCCAGTCAAAACATACCACGGTCATAAAGCTTTCAAAGTGTGAATTAATATTTTCGCCTATTTTGAAAACTAGAAAAAAATTATGTAATTCAACAATTATACATTCACAATTATTTATTTACCAAAAATACACCAGGATTGAAGCGCAACGAGTTTTGATTGTGCGGATTTAGAATTGTATGAAATGGCGTGACCTATATTCCTATATTAACTACGCCACGCTTGCAGGACATACGAATTGAACATACGAATATTGGACCGCTTCAGTCTACTCTCACATTTACAGACCCAGAAGAACAGCTATAAATCAATTAAAAATATGACATATTTTTAAAGATTAAAAAAAACTTCAATGCATATATTTTGTACTCCATGTAAAAGCATTTTAACACAGCGCGCGCCCCGTCGAACATCATTATGCAACGTGGCGTACGTGCCGCGAGCACCGTGCGCACCACCGCGCGCACCGCTGACAAAGTTCACTTTTCAATTTTAAACGCCAAACTGCGTGCGCCATGCCTATTTGTAACGCGCTCGGGCGTTCTTGCACGCAGGTCCACATAGATAACATGAATACCATTTTAACGTAGATATACATATAAATCTCTGCGTGAAGTAGAAAAGTTCTACTCGCAATATTAATAGTACTTTTAAACGATTTTTCACAACGTAAAAGTAAACGTCCACTCACCTCGGTTGTAGTCGTCGGAAAAAACCCGGGAATTTCGCTATGACGTAGTTCAATCTTTCATTGGTTCATGTGATCATCAAAATAGGTCGACCAATCATTTGCATAATGCTGGCAAACATTCTTGGGGAATCCCCGTTTTCGGCGTCACTACAGCAATGGCGGCCCAGACCGGCCTCAGATTTTGGACCAGATTCATAGGACAAATCTACCATTGCGCCCCTATCGGAATGTAATGTACCTATCCAGGTGATAAAGAGCCCCTGGACATGTCCAGTAGATAGAACAAAGGACCAGGGCTGTCTTTCTTGTCCAACATTTGCCAGCACATATTTTCTTCACCAGACTTTTATATACATCATATATACATCTTTTGCTAACTCTCCAGTTGTCCATACAGTAACTTTATTAATGTTTTAACATAATTTATAAACATATTAACGGTTTGTTTTAAGAAATCACCTACCGCTCCCCAAGCTTCTTTGGACTTTCACACCCTACAAGCCCCTAAACTCTGCCTCATGGATGAGATGTTCCAACTGGGGCACAAACTAACCATCGTCTGGTCTAGCTGTCACACTTGTGTCCTGCAAAGTTACTTTGACATCAGCAGAGTCCAGTATCTGTTGGACATCTACACCCAGAGCACCTCCCAGGGGTGTCAAGACTCAGGTTGAAAGTTCCAGTCTGGAACATAGCTGCTTACACAACTTGTTTCATCTTAGGGCATTTATGAAAAATGAGTTGTACCTGACTTATATGTGCTGGCTTTTTGTGCAAATGTATAAATATTTTGTGATGAAATCATTGAACAAATACATTATTTTCAAGGAGCGAACAGTGTCTTTCTATCTGCGACATGAAGCTAGCTACTTATGCTTCTGAGAGAAGCTGAAATGGTGATAGATTGAACAGGTCTGCCAGGAAGTAAAGTGTCAAGTGCATTGACCAGACCTGAGGATACTGCACTATAATATATATATATATATATATATATATATATATATATATATATATATATATATAATAATAATAATACTGTTTTTCTATAGCGCTAATTCCCGCATGGCGGATCGATGCGCTGTACAAGACATCATTAATGTATTAATAAATATAAATGTATATTATATAAATTAGTATAAATCAAAAGAAATTTTGGTTTTAAGATGTACACTAGTAAACCTTTGTATGTAAATTATATAAATCATATAAATCAATTTAAAATAAATTAAACACTGTTTTAAAGATGTATAGTATTAAACCTCTGTAAATTTATTAAATTAATATAAAATTAAAACATTTACTAAATCTGTGTACATAAATTATCTATACATCAATCTAAAAAACAGATACACTAATTAAAACGTGTATAACAATAAAACAAAATTCTAAAGAAGTGTCCGTCATTTCATAACATTTGAATTAATTAAAATGTCTAATAAAAAGATAGATCTTTAAACACTTTCTAAACATAGATAATGGTCCAGATACCCGAATATTTCACATATACGAATATATATATATATATATATATATATATATATATATATATATATATATATATATATATATGCTGAAAATAATATATATATAATATATATATATATATATATATATATATATATATATATATATATATATATATATATATATATATATATATATATGTATATATATATATATATATATATATATATATATATATATATATATATATACATACATACATATATATATTTGTGTGTGTGTGTGTGTGTGTGTGTGTGTGTGTGTGTGTGTGTGTGTGTATGTGTGTGTGTGTGTGTACTTAGGATGCAGTGACTATGTATTCAAACTGTGTACTTGTGGTGTGCAGTTACTGTGTATTCAAGCTGTTGTAGTTGCAGTGTAGTGACTGTATATTCTAGTTGTATTAGGGTTAGTGACTGTGTATTATAACCATGTACCAGTATTGTATCAGCTGTATTCTAGCTCTATATAGTGACTGTATTCTAGCTATGTACTGGAGGCATAGTGAATGTGTATTCTAGCTGTGTAGTGGTGGTACAGTGACTATGCATTCTAGCTGTGTACTGGTGGTACAGTGACTGTATTCTAGCTGTGTACTGGTGTTACAGTGACTGTGTATTCTAGCTGTGTACTGGTGGTACAGTGACTGTATTCTAGCTGTGTACTGGTGGTACAGTGACTGTGTATTCTAGCTGTGTACTGGTGGTACAGTGATTGTATTCTAGCTGTGTACTGGTGGTACAGTGACTGTGTATTCTAGCTGTGTACTGGTGGTACAGTGACTGTGTATTCTAGCTGTGTACTGGTGGTACAGTGACTGTGTATTCTAGCTGTGTACTGGTGGTACAGTGACTGTATTCTAGCTGTGTACTGGGGGTAAAGTGACTGTGTATTCTAGCTGTGTACTGGGGTACAGTGACTGTGTATTCTAGATGTGTACTGGTGGTACAGTGACTGTGTATTCTAGCTGTGTACTGGTGGTACAGTGACTGTGTATTCTAGATGTGTACTGGTGGTACAGTGACTGTGTATTCTAGCTGTGTACTGGGGGTACAGTGACTGTGTATTCTAGCTGTGTACTGGGGGTACAGTTACTGTGTATTCTAGCTGTGTACTGGGGTACAGTGACTGTGTATTCTAGCTGTATACTGGTGGTACAGTGACTGTGTGTTCTAGCTGTGTACTGGGGTACAGTGACTGTGTATTCTAGCTGTGTACTGGGGGTACAGTGACTGTGTATTCTAGCTGTGTACTGGGGTACAGTGACTGTGTATTCTGGCTGTGTACTGGGGGTACAGTGACTGTATTCTAGCTGTGTACTGGGGGTACAGTGACTGTATTCTAGCTGTGTACTGGGGGTACAGTGACTGTGTATTCTAGCTGTGTACTGTGGGTACTGTGACTGTATTCTAGCTGTGTACTGGGGTACAGTGACTGTGTATTCTGGCTGTGTACTAGGGGTACACTGACTGACTTTGAAGCAGGGCTTTATGCAGGATCAAATTTTTGCCAGTCACAACTTTGGGTAAAAACCTAATGATACATGTCTACAATTTTTTTTTGCTATGCTATCTTATTTTTTATATGCAATAACACAACAACAATAATATAATAATGTGTTATTTAATGACATTTTTCAATTATTATAACCATGCCTAATAAAAAAACAAGTTACATTATGTCGCAGTGTAAATAACTAAATTACGTAAATTATGCAGTCATTATATACAGTACGCTCAAGCAATGTTACATGTCTACAACAAATTATCAATAAATCTTCAAAAACAACCTCATTGCCGTACTCTTCATAACAAAATAATACATTCTGTAAAATCATCATAAACGAAGTACACCATTTTACCTTCGCAATTACTACAAAACATCAATAAAATAATACGTCGATATCGGCGGCGGTGAAGGTGTTGCCGTAACAGTTGGCGTCAGTTTTGCAGTGAAAAACTTTGTTATTGTGGTTAGTTTGCGAACCTTCGGCTTCGGAGGTGGAGGCATCGCGTGGACGATAATATGTAATGTTTATTCGTAGCCACGTGAGTCGCTAACGAGACCTCGTTTTAAAGTTAATCATTCCCGGGAGTCACTCCAGACATAAACGCCATAAAGTCGAAATGTTAATAATATACAGGCATATAATACTTGTATATTTTATTACGGATATAAATTCCCTCACATATATGTAATTTATATGTATTTTTGACGCTTTGAAAAGTGCGCATAATCCGTATTATGAAGTTTGCGTTACTAGTTAATTCATGCCCATTATTATTGACGTGTGACACCCCAACGGAATTAACCAATCACGTATGCTATTTGCGAAATGGTTGTTGGGGCATTAACGCATTGCTTTGACCCCTCTAGCAGCAAATGAAACCACATGTACGATTGCCGCTGTGAGTAGGCGCCCTACACGCATGCGTAAAATGAGCTTCTTGCGCTGCGCTACTGCTACGCCTGCAGTGTACGCGTGAATAGTGTGGTGGTAGGCATCTTTGAGCGCCGTGCTAGGAATTCATAGTACTGGAAATATTTGTTTCTGGGGGATACAGAACACGTTATATTCCAGTGATGACACGGTGACACCCGTCATATAAACTGCCAGGACGGGGCCTTATCACACTGTGACGGGTTGTCACCCGTCCTCGAAAAATTTCCCCCGTCCATATTTGAAATTGCCCGTCCAAATGACAGGTGGACGGGTCTCTAGATAAAGCTATGTCTCTTGCTATGTACTGAGGTACAGTGACTGTGTATTCTGGCTGTGTACTGGGGTACAGTTACTGTGTGTTGTAGCTGTGTATTGGTGTTACAATGACTGTTTATTCTAGCTGTGTACTGGTGGTACAGTGACTGTGTATTGTAGCTGTGTACTGGGGGTACAGTTACTGTGTATTCTAGCTGTGTATTGGGGTTACAATGACTGTGTATTCTAGCTGTGTATTGGTGGTACAGTGACTGTATTCCGGCTGTGTACTGGTGGTACAGTGACTGTGTATTCTGGCTGTGTACTGAAGGTATAGTGACTGTATTCTAGCTGTGTACTGGTGGTACAGTGACTGTGTATTCTGGCTGTGTACTGGTGGTACAGTGACTGTATTCTAGCTGTGTACTAGGGGTACAGTGACTGTGTATTCTGGCTGTGTACTGGTGGTACAGTGACTGTGTATTCTGGCTGTGTACTGGTGGTACAGTGACTATATTCTAGATGTGTACTGGTGGTTCAGTGACTGTGTATTCTAGCTGTGTACTGGTGGTACAGTGACTGTATTCTAGCTGTGTACTGGGGTACAGTGACTGTGTATTCTGGCTGTGTACTGGTGGTACAGTGACTGTGTATTCTGGCTGTGTACTGGGGTACAGTGACTGTGTATTCTGGCTGTTTACTGGGGGTACACTGACTGTGTATTCTAGCTGTGTAGTGGGGTACAGTGACTGTGTATTCTGGCTGTGTACTGGGGGTACACTGACTGTGTATTCTAGCCAGGGCTTTATGCAGGATCAAATTTTTGCCAGTCACAACTTTGGGTAAAAACCTAATGATACATGTCTACAATTTTTTTTGCTATGCTATCTTATTTTTATATGCAATAACACAACAACAATAATATAATAATGTGTTATTTAATGACATTTTTCAATTATTATAACCATGCCTAATAAAAAAACAAGTTACATTATGTCGCAGTGTAAATAACTAAATTACGTAAATTATGCAGTCATTATATACAGTACGCTCAAGCAATGTTACATGTCTACAACAAATTATCAATAAATCTTCAAAAACAACCTCATTGCCGTACTCTTCATAACAAAATAATACATTCTGTAAAATCATCATAAACGAAGTACACCATTTTACCTTCGCAATTACTACAAAACATCAATAAAATAATAAGTCGATGTCGTCGGCGGTGAAGGTGTTGCCGTAACAGTTGGCGTCGGTTTTGCCGTGAAAAACTTCGTTATTGTGGTTAGTTTGCGAACCTTCGGCTTCGGAGGTGGAGGCATCGCGTGGACGATAATATGTAATGTTTATTCGTAGCCACGTGAGTCGCTAACGAGGCCTCGTTTTAAAGTTGATCATTCCCGGGAGTCACTCCAGACATAAACGCCATAAAGTCGAAATGTTAATAATATACAGGCATATAATACTTGTATATTTTATTACGGATATAAATTCCCTCACGTATATGTAATTTATATGTATTTTTGACGCTTTGAAAAGTGCGCATAATCCACGTATTATGAAGTTTGCGTTACTAGTTAATTCATGCCCATTATTATTGACGTGTGACACCCCAACGGAATTAACCAATCACGTATGCTATTTGCGAAATGGTTGTTGGGGCATTAACGCATTGCTTTGACCCCTCTAGCAGCAAATGAAACCACATGTACGATTGCCGCTGTGAGTAGGCGCCCTACACGCATGCGTAAAATGAGCTTCTTGCGCTGCGCTACTGCTACGCCTGCAGTATACGCGTGAATAGTGTGGTGGTAGGCATCTTTGAGCGCCGTGCTAGGAATTCATAGTACTGGAAATATTTGTTTCTGGGGGATACAGAACACGTTATATTCCAGTGATGACATGGTGACACCCGTCATATAAACTGCCAGGACGGGGCCTTATCACACTGTGACGGGTTGTCACCCGTCCTCGAAAAATTCCCCCCGTCCATATTTGAAATTGCCCGTCCAAATGACGGGTGGACGGGTCTCTAGATAAAGCTATGATTCTAGCTGAGTACTGAGGTACAGTGACTGTGTATTCTGGCTGTGTACTGGGGTACAGTTACTGTGTATTGTAGCTGTGTATTGGGGTTACAATGACTGTTTATTCTAGCGGTGTACTTGTGGTACAGTGACTGTGTATTGTAGCTGTGTACTGGGGGTACAGTTACTGTGTATTCTAGCTGTGTATTGGGGTTACAATGACTGTGTATTCTAGCTGTGTATTGGTGGTACAGTGACTGTATTCCGGCTGTGTACTGGTGGTACAGTGACTGTGTATTCTGGCTGTGTACTGGAGGTATAGTGACTGTATTCTAGCTGTGTACCCGTGGTACAGTGACTGTGTATTCTGGCTGTGTACTGGTGGTACAGTGACTGTGTATTCTAGCTGTGTACTAGGGGTACAGTGACTGTGTATTCTAGCTGTGTACTGGTGGTACAGTGACTGTGTATTCTAGCTGTGTACTGGTGGTACAGTGACTATTCTAGATGTGTACTGGTGGTACAGTGACTGTGTATTCTAGCTGTGTACTGGTGGTATAGTGACTGTATTCTAGCTGTGTACTGGGGTACAGTGACTGTGTATTCTAGCTGTGTACTGGTGGTACAGTGACTGTGTATTCTGGCTGTGTACTGGGGTACAGTGACTGTGTATTCTGGCTGTTTACTGGGGTACACTGACTGTGATGATACTGATCATATACATTAATGAACTGTGACCGACAGTGGACAATACTGCTCATCAGGGCTTTATGCAGGATCAAATTTTTGCCAGTCACAACTTTGGGTAAAAACCTAATGATACATGTCTACAATTTTTTTTGCTATGCTATCTTATTTTTATATGCAATAACACAACAACAATAATATAATAATGTGTTATTTAATGACATTTTTCAATTATTATAACCATGCCTAATAAAAAAACAAGTTACATTATGTCGCAGTGTAAATAACTAAATTACGTAAATTATGCAGTCATTATATACAGTACGCTCAAGCAATGTTACATGTCTACAACAAATTATCAATAAATCTTCAAAAACAACCTCATTGCCGTACTCTTCATAACAAAATAATACATTCTGTAAAATCATCATAAACGAAGTACACCATTTTACCTTCGCAATTACTACAAAACATCAATAAAATAATACGTCGATATCGGCGGCGGTGAAGGTGTTGCCGTAACAGTTGGCGTCGGTTTTGCCGTGAAAAACTTCGTTATTGTGGTTAGTTTGCGAACCTTCGGCTTCGGAGGTGGAGGCATCGCGTGGACGATAATATGTAATGTTTATTCGTAGCCACGTGAGTCGCTAACGAGACCTCGTTTTAAAGTTAATCATTCCCGGGAGTCACTCCAGACATAAACGCCATAAAGTCGAAATGTTAATAATATACAGGCATATAATACTTGTATATTTTATTACGGATATAAATTCCCTCACGTATATGTAATTTATATGTATTTTTGACGCTTTGAAAAGTGCGCATAATCCGTATTATGAAGTTTGCGTTACTAGTTAATTCATGCCCATTATTATTGACGTGTGACACCCCAACGGAATTAACCAATCACGTATGCTATTTGCGAAATGGTTGTTGGGGCATTAACGCATTGCTTTGACCCCTCTAGCAGCAAATGAAACCACATGTACGATTGCCGCTGTGAGTAGGCGCCCTACACGCATGCGTAAAATGAGCTTCTTGCGCTGCGCTACTGCTACGCCTGCAGTGTACGCGTGAATAGTGTGGTGGTAGGCATCTTTGAGCGCCGTGCTAGGAATTCATAGTACTGGAAATATTTGTTTCTGGGGGATACAGAACACGTTATATTCCAGTGATGACATGGTGACACCCGTCATATAAACTGCCAGGACGGGGCCTTATCACACTGTGACGGGTTGTCACCCGTCCTCGAAAAATTCCCCCCGTCCATATTTGAAATTGCCCGTCCAAATGACGGGTGGACGGGTCTCTAGATAAAGCTATGATTCTAGCTGAGTACTGGGGTACAGTGACTGTGTATTCTGGCTGTGTACTGGAGGTACAGTGACTGTGTATTCTAGCTGTGTACTGGGGGTACAATAACTGTGTATTCTAGCTGTGTACTGGTGGTACAGTGACTGTGTATTGTAGCTGTGTACTGGGGGTACAGTTACTGTGTATTCTAGCTGTGTACTGGGGGTACAATGACTGTGTATTCTAGCTGTGTACTGGGGTACAGTGACTGTATTCTAGCTGTGTACTGGGGGTACAGTGACTGTGTATTCTAGCTGTGTACTGGAGGTACAGTGACAGTGTATTCTATCTGTGTACTGGGGTACAGTGACTGTGTGTTCTAGATGTATACTGGTGGTACAGTGACTGTGTGTTCTAGCTGTGTACTGGTGGTACAGTGACTGTGTATTCTAGCTGTGTTCTGGTGGTACATTGACTGTGTATTCTATCTGTGTACTGGGGTACAGTGACTCTGTATTCTAGCTGTGGACTGGGGGTACAGTGACTGTGTATTCTAGCTCTGTGCTGGTGGTACAGTGACTGTATTCTGGCTGTGTACTGGGGGTACAGTGACTGTGTATTCTAGCTGTGTACTGGTGGTACAGTGACTGTGTATTCTGGCTGTGTACTGGGGTAAAGTGACTGTATTCTAGCTGTGGACTGGGGGTACAATTACTGTGTATTCGAGCTGTGTACTGGGGGTACAGTGACTGTGTATTCTAGCTGTGTACTGGGGGTACAGTGACTGTATTCTAGCTGTGTACTGGGGGTACAGTGATTGGGTATTCTAGCTGTGTTCTGGTGATACAGTGACTGCATTCTAGCTGTGTACTGGTGGTACAGTGACTGTGTATTCTAGCTGTGTACTAGTGGTACAGTGACTGTGTATTCTAGCTGTGTACTGGTGGTACAGTGACTATATTCTAGATGTGTACTGGTGGTACAATGACTGTGTATTCTAGCTGTGTACTGGTGGTACAGTGACTATATTCTAGCTGTGTACTGGTGGTACAGTGACTATATTCTAGATGTGTACTGGGGTTAAATGACTGTGTATTCTAGCTGTGTACTGGGGGTACAGTGACTGTGTATTCTAGCTGTGTATGGGGGTACTGTGACTGGGTATTCTAGCTGTGTACTGGGGGTACAGTGACAGTGTATTCTAGCTGTGTACTGGTGGTACAGTGACTATATTCTAGCTGTGTACTGGTGTACAGTGACTGTGTATTCTGGCTGTGGACTGGGGGTACAATTACTGTGTATTCTAGCTGTGTACTGGGGGTACAGTGACTGTGTATTCTAGCTGTGTACTGGAGGTACAGTGACTGTGTATTGTAGCTGTGTACTGGAGGTACAGTGACTGTGTATTCTAGCTGTGTACTGGAGGTACAGTGACTGTATTCTATCTGTGTACTGGGGTACAGTGACTGTGTGTTCTAGATGTATACTGGTGGTACAGTGACTGTGTGTTCTAGCTGTGTACTGGTGGTACAGTGACTGTGTATTCTAGCTGTGTTTTGGTGGTACATTGACTGTGTATTCTATCTGTGTACTGGGGTACAGTGACTCTGTATTCTAGCTGTGGACTGGGGGTACAGTGACTGTGTATTCTAGCTGTGTACTGGTGGTACAGTGACTGTATTCTAGCTGTGTACTGGCAGTACAGTGACTGTGTTTTCTAGCTGTGTACTGGTGGTACATTGACTGTGTATTCTAGCTGTGTACTGGGGTAAAGTGACTGTGTATTCTAGCTGTGGACTGGGGGTACAATTACTGTGTATTCTAGCTGTGTACTGGTGGTACAGTGGCTATATTCTAGCTGTGTACTGGTGGTACAGTGACTATATTCTAGATGTGTACTGGTGGTACAATGACTGTGTATTCTAGCTGTGTACTGGTGGTACAGTGACTGTGCATTCTAGCTGTGTACTGGGGTACAGTGACTGTGTATTCTGGCTGTGGACTGGGGGTACAATTACTGTGTATTCTAGCTGTGTACTGGGGGTACAGTGACTGTGTATTCTAGCTGTGTACTGGAGGTACAGTGACTGTGTATTCTATGTGTGTACTGGGGTACAGTGACTGTGTGTTCTAGATGTATACTGGTGGTACAGTGACTGTGTGTTCTAGCTGTGTACTGGTGGTACAGTGACTGTATTCTATCTGTGTTCTGGGGTACAGTGACTGTGTATTCTAACTGTGTACAGGAGGTACAGTGACTGTATTCTAGCTGTGTACTGGTGGTACAGTGACTGTATTCTAGCTGTGTACTGGTGGTACAGTGACTGTGTTTTCTAGCTGTGTACTGGTGGTTCATTGACTGTGTATTCTAGCTGTGTACTGGGGTAAAGTGACTGTGTATTCTAGCTGTGGACTGGGGGTACAATTACTGTGTATTCTAGATGTGTACTGGAGGTACAGTGACTGTGTATTCTAGCTGTGTACTGGGGTACAGTGACTGTGTGTTCTAGATGTATACTGGTGGTACAGTGACTGTGTGTTCTAGCTGTGTACTGGTGGTACAGTGACTGTGTATTCTAGCTGTGTTCTGGTGGTACATTGACTGTGTATTCTATCTGTGTACTGGGGTACAGTGACTCTGTACAGTGACTGTGTATTCTAGCTATGTACTGGTGGTACAGTGACTGTATTCTAGCTGTGTACTGGCGGTACAGTGACTGTGTTTTCTAGCTGTGTACTGGTTGTACATTGACTGTGTATTCTAGCTGTGTACTGGGGTAAAGTGACTGTGTATTCTAGCTGTGGACTGGGGGTACAATTACTGTGTATTCTAGCTGTGTACTGGGGGTACAGTGACTGTGTATCCTAGCTGTGTACTGGGGGTACAGTGACTGTATTCTAGCTGTGTACTGGGGGTACAGTGACTGGGTATTCTAGCTGTGTTCTGGTGGTACATTGACTGTGTATTCTATCTGTGTACTGGGGTACAGTGACTCTGTATTCTAGCTGTGGACTGGGGTACAGTGACTGTGTATTCTAGCTGTGTACTGGTGGTACAGTGACTATGTATTCTAGCTGTGTACTGGTGGTACATTGACTGTGTATTCTATCTGTGTTCTGGGGTACAGTGACTGTGTATTCTAGCTGTGTACAGGAGGTACAGTGACTGTATTCTATCTGTGTACTGGTGGTACAGTGACTGTGTTTTCTAGCTGTGTACTGGTGGTACATTGACTGTGTATTCTAGCTGTGTACTGGGGTAAAGTGACTGTATTCTAGCTGTGGACTGGGGGTACAATTACTGTGTATTCTAGCTGTGTACTGGGGTACAGTGACTGTGTATTCTAGCTGTGTACTGGGGGTACAGTGACTGTGTGTTCTAGATGTATACTGGTGGTACAGTGACTGTATATTCTAGCTGTGTACTGGTGATACAGTGACTGTGTATTCTAGCTGTGTACTGGGGTACAGTGACTGTGTATTCTGGCTGTGGACTGGGGGTACAATTACTGTGTATTCTAGCTGTGTACTGGGGGTACAGTGACTGTGTATTCTAGCTGTGGACTGGGGGTACAATTACTGTGTATTCTAGCTGTGTACTGGGGGTACAGTGACTGTGTATTCTAGCTGTGTACTGGGGGTACAGTGACTGTATTCTAGCTGTGTACTGGTGGGTACAGTGACTGGGTATTCTAGCTGTGTTCTGGTGATACAGTGACTGCATTCTAGCTGTGTACTGGTGGTACAGTGACTGTGTATTCTAGCTGTGTACTAGTGGTACAGTGACTGTGTATTCTAGCTGTGTACTGGTGGTACAGTGACTATATTCTAGATGTGTACTGGTGGTACAATGACTGTGTATTCTAGCTGTGTACTGGTGGTACAGTGACTGTGTATTCTAGCTGTGTACTGGGGTACAGTGACTGTGTATTCTGGCTGTGGACTGGGGGTACAATTACTGTGTATTCTAGCTGTGTACTGGGGGTACAGTGACTGTGTATTCTAGCTGTGTGTTAGGGGTGACCATACAGTAACTTTAACTGGGGTACAGTGACTGTGTGTTCTAGATGTATACTGGTGGTACAGTGACTGTGTGTTCTAGCTGTGTACTGGTGGTACAGTGACTGTATTCTATCTGTGTTCTGGGGTACAGTGACTGTGTATTCTAACTGTGTACAGGAGGTACAGTGACTGTATTCTAGCTGTGTACTGGTGGTACAGTGACTGTATTCTAGCTGTGTACTGGTGGTACAGTGACTGTGTTTTCTAGCTGTGTACTGGTGGTTCATTGACTGTGTATTCTAGCTGTGTACTGGGGTAAAGTGACTGTGTATTCTAGCTGTGGACTGGGGGTACAATTACTGTGTATTCTAGATGTGTACTGGAGGTACAGTGACTGTGTATTCTAGCTGTGTACTGGGGTACAGTGACTGTGTGTTCTAGATGTATACTGGTGGTACAGTGACTGTGTGTTCTAGCTGTGTACTGGTGGTACAGTGACTGTGTACTCTAGCTGTGTTCTGGTGGTACATTGACTGTGTATTCTATCTGTGTACTTGGGTACAGTGACTCTGTACAGTGACTGTGTATTCTAGCTATGTACTGGTGGTACAGTGACTGTATTCTAGCTGTGTACTGGCAGTACAGTGACTGTGTTTTCTAGCTGTGTACTGGTGGTACATTGACTGTGTATTCTAGCTGTGTACTGGGGTAAAGTGACTGTGTATTCTAGCTGTGGACTGGGGGTACAATTACTGTGTATTCTAGCTGTGTACTGGGGTACAGTGACTGTGTATCCTAGCTGTGTACTGGGGGTACAGTGACTGTATTCTAGCTGTGTACTGGGGGTACAGTGACTGGGTATTCTAGCTGTGTTCTGGTGGTACATTGACTGTGTATTCTATCTGTGTACTGGGGTACAGTGACTCTGTATTCTAGCTGTGGACTGGGGGTACAGTGACTGTGTATTCTAGCTGTGTACTGGTAGTACAGTGACTATGTATTCTAGCTGTGTACTGGTGGTACATTGACTGTGTATTCTATCTGTGTTCTGGGGTACAGTGACTGTGTATTCTAGCTGTGTACAGGAGGTACAGTGACTGTATTCTATCTGTGTACTGGTGGTACAGTGACTGTGTTTTCTAGCTGTGTACTGGTGGTACATTGACTGTGTATTCTAGCTGTGTACTGGGGTAAAGTGACTGTGTATTCTAGCTGTGGACTGGGGGTACAATTACTGTGTATTCTAGCTGTGTACTGGGGGTACAGTGACTGTGTATTCTAGCTGTGTACTGGGGTACAGTGACTGTGTGTTCTAGATGTATACTGGTGGTACAGTGACTGTGTGTTCTAGCTGTGTACTGGTGGTACAGTGACTGTGTATTCTAGCTGTGTACTGGGGTACAGTGACTGTGTATTCTGGCTGTGGACTGGGGGTACAATTACTGTGTATTCTAGCTGTGTACTGGGGGTACAGTGACTGTGTATTCTAGCTGTGGACTGGGGGTACAATTACTGTGTATTCTAGCTGTGTACTGGGGGTACAGTGACTGTGTATTCTAGCTGTGTACTGGGGGTACAGTGACTGTATTCTAGCTGTGTACTGGTGGGTACAGTGACTGGGTATTCTAGCTGTGTTCTGGTGATACAGTGACTGCATTCTAGCTGTGTACTGGTGGTACAGTGACTGTGTATTCTAGCTGTGTACTAGTGGTACAGTGACTGTGTATTCTAGCTGTGTACTGGTGGTACAGTGACTATATTCTAGATGTGTACTGGTGGTACAATGACTGTGTATTCTAGCTGTGTACTGGTGGTACAGTGACTGTGTATTGTAGCTGTGTACTGGGGGTACAGTGACTGTGTATTCTGGCTTTGTACTGGGGGTAAAGTGACTGTGTGTTCTAGATGTGTACTGGTGGTACAGTGACTGTATTTTAGCTGTGTACTGGTGGTACAGTGACTGTGTATTTTAGCTGTGTACTGGTGGTACAGTGACTGTGTATTCTAGCTGTGTACTGGGGGTACAGTGACTGTGTATTCTAGCTGTGTACTGGGGGTACAGTGACTGTGTATTCTAGCTGTGTACTGGTGGTACAGTGACAGTGTATTCTAGCTGTGTACTGGTGGTACAGTGACAGTGTATTCTAGCTGTGTACTGGTGGTACAGTGACTGTGTATTCTATCTGTGTACTGGGGGTACAGTGACTGTGTATTCTAGCTGTGTACTGGGGGTACTGTGACTGGGTATTCTAGCTGTGTACTGGTGGTACAGTGACTGTATTCTAGCTGTGTACTGGTGGTAAAGTGACAGTGTATTCTAGCTGTGTACTGGGGTACAGTGACTGTGTATTTTGGCTGTGGACTGGGGGTACAATTACTGTGTATTCTAGCTGTGTACTGGGGGTACAATGACTGTGTATTCTAGCTGTGTACTGGAGGTACAGTGACTGTGTATTCTAGCTGTGTACTGGAGGTACAGTGACAGTGTATTCTATCTGTGTACTGGGGTACAGTGACTGTGTGTTCTAGATGTATACTGGTGGTACAGTGACTGTGTGTTCTAGCTGTGTACTGGTGGTACAGTGACTGTGTATTCTAGCTGTGTTCTGGTGGTACATTGACTGTGTATTCTATCTGTGTACTGGGGTACAGTGACTCTGTATTCTAGCTGTGGACTGGGGGTACCGTGACTGTGTATTCTAGCTCTGTGCTGGTGGTACAGTGACTGTATTCTAGCTGTGTACTGGTGGTACAGTGACTGTGTTTTCTAGCTGTGTACTGGTGGTACATTGACTGTGTATTCTGGCTGTGTACTGGGGTAAAGTGACTGTATTCTAGCTGTGGACTGGGGGTACAATTACTGTGTATTCGAGCTGTGTACTGGGGGTACAGCTGACTGTGTATTCTAGCTGTACTGGGGGTACAGTGACTGTATTCTAGCTGTGTACTGGGGGTACAGTGATTGGGTATTCTAGCTGTGTTCTGGTGATACAGTGACTGCATTCTAGCTGTGTACTGGTGGTACAGTGACTGTGTATTCTAGCTGTGTACTAGTGGTACAGTGACTGTGTATTCTAGCTGTGTACTGGTGGTACAGTGACTATATTCTAGATGTGTACTGGTGGTACAATGACTGTGTATTCTAGCTGTGTACTGGTGGTACAGTGACTATATTCTAGCTGTGTACTGGTGGTACAGTGACTATATTCTAGATGTGTACTGGGGTTAAATGACTGTGTATTCTAGCTGTGTACTGGGGGTACAGTGACTGTGTATTCTAGCTGTGTACTGGGGGTACTGTGACTGGGTATTCTAGCTGTGTACTGGGGGTACAGTGACAGTGTATTCTAGCTGTGTACTGGTGGTACAGTGACTATATTCTAGCTGTGTACTGGTGTACAGTGACTGTGTATTCTGGCTGTGGACTGGGGGTACAATTACTGTGTATTCTAGCTGTGTACTGGGGGTACAGTGACTGTGTATTCTAGCTGTGTACTGGAGGTACAGTGACTGTGTATTCTAGCTGTGTACTGGAGGTACAGTGACTGTATTCTGTGTACTGGAGGTACAGTGACTGTATTCTATCTGTGTACTGGGGTACAGTGACTGTGTGTTCTAGATGTATACTGGTGGTACAGTGACTGTGTGTACTAGCTGTGTACTGGTGGTACAGTGAATATATTCTAGCTGTGTACTGGTGGTACAGTGACTATATTCTAGATGTGTACTGGGGTTAAATGACTGTGTATTCTAGCTGTGTACTGGGGGTACAGTGACTGTGTATTCTAGCTGTGTACTGGGGGTACTGTGACTGGGTATTCTAGCTGTGTACTGGGGTACAGTGACAGTGTATTCTAGCTGTGTACTGGTGGTACAGTGACTATATTCTAGCTGTGTACTGGTGTACAGTGACTGTGTATTCTGGCTGTGGACTGGGGGTACAATTACTGTGTATTCTAGCTGTGTACTGGGGGTACAGTGACTGTGTATTCTAGCTGTGTACTGGAGGTACAGTGACTGTGTATTCTAGCTGTGTACTGGAGGTACAGTGACTGTGTATTCTAGCTGTGTACTGGAGGTACAGTGACTGTATTCTATCTGTGTACTGGGGTACAGTGACTGTGTGTTCTAGATGTATACTGGTGGTACAGTGACTGTGTGTTCTAGCTGTGTACTGGTGGTACAGTGACTGTGTATTCTAGCTGTGTTTTGGTGGTACATTGACTGTGTATTCTATCTGTGTACTGGGGTACAGTGACTCTGTATTCTAGCTGTGGACTGGGGGTACAGTGACTGTTTATTCTAGCTATGTACTGGTGGTACAGTGACTGTATTCTAGCTGTGTACTGGCAGTACAGTGACTGTGTTTTCTAGCTGTGTACTGGTGGTACATTGACTGTGTATTCTAGCTGTGTACTGGGGTAAAGTGACTGTGTATTCTAGCTGTGGACTGGGGGTACAATTACTGTGTATTCTAGCTGTGTACTGGGGGTACAGTGACTGTGTATTCTAGCTGTGTACTGGGGGTACAGTGACTGTATTCTAGCTGTGTACTGGGGGTACAGTGACTGGGTATTCTAGCTGTGTACTGGTGATACAGTGACTGCATTCTAGCTGTGTACTGGTGGTTCAGTGACTGTGTATTCTAGCTGTGTACTAGTGGTACAGTGACTGTGTATTCTAGCTGTGTACTGGTGGTACAGTGACTATTATATTCTAGATGTGTACTGGTGGTACAATGACTGTGTATTCTAGCTGTGTATTGGTGGTACAGTGGCTATATTCTAGCTGTGTACTGGTGGTACAGTGACTATATTCTAGATGTGTACTGGTGGTACAATGACTGTGTATTCTAGCTGTGTACTGGTGGTACAGTGACTGTGCATTCTAGCTGTGTACTGGGGTACAGTGACTGTGTATTCTGGCTGTGGACTGGGGGTACAATTACTGTGTATTCTAGCTGTGTACTGGGGGTACAATGACTGTGTATTCTAGCTGTGTACTGGAGGTACAGTGACTGTGTATTCTAGCTGTGTACTGGAGGTACAGTGACAGTGTATTCTATCTGTGTACTGGGGTACAGTGACTGTGTGTTCTAGATGTATACTGGTGGTACAGTGACTGTGTGTTCTAGCTGTGTACTGGTGGTACAGTGACTGTGTATTCTAGCTGTGTTCTGGTGGTACATTGACTGTGTATTCTATCTGTGTACTGGGGTACAGTGACTCTGTATTCTAGCTGTGGACTGGGGGTACCGTGACTGTGTATTCTAGCTCTGTGCTGGTGGTACAGTGACTGTATTCTAGCTGTGTACTGGTGGTACAGTGACTGTGTTTTCTAGCTGTGTACTGGTGGTACATTGACTGTGTATTCTGGCTGTGTACTGGGGTAAAGTGACTGTATTCTAGCTGTGGACTGGGGGTACAATTACTGTGTATTCGAGCTGTGTACTGGGGGTACAGTGACTGTGTATTCTAGCTGTGTACTGGGGGTACAGTGACTGTATTCTAGCTGTGTACTGGGGGTACAGTGATTGGGTATTCTAGCTGTGTTCTGGTGATACAGTGACTGCATTCTAGCTGTGTACTGGTGGTACAGTGACTGTGTATTCTAGCTGTGTACTAGTGGTACAGTGACTGTGTATTCTAGCTGTGTACTGGTGGTACAGTGACTATATTCTAGATGTGTACTGGTGGTACAATGACTGTATTCTAGCTGTGTACTGGTGGTACAGTGACTATATTCTAGCTGTGTACTGGTGGTACAGTGACTATATTCTAGATGTGTACTGGGGTTAAATGACTGTGTATTCTAGCTGTGTACTGGGGGTACAGTGACTGTGTATTCTAGCTGTGTACTGAGGTACACTGTGACTGGGTATTCTAGCTGTGTACTGGGGGTACAGTGACAGTGTATTCTAGCTGTGTACTGGTGGTACAGTGACTATATTCTAGCTGTGTACTGGTGTACAGTGACTGTGTATTCTGGCTGTGGACTGGGGGTACAATTACTGTGTATTCTAGCTGTGTACTGGGGTACAGTGACTGTGTATTCTAGCTGTGTACTGGAGGTACAGTGACTGTGTATTGTAGCTGTGTACTGGAGGTACAGTGACTGTGTATTCTAGCTGTGTACTGGAGGTACAGTGACTGTATTCTATCTGTGTACTGGGTACAGTGACTGTGTGTTCTAGATGTATACTGGTGGTACAGTGACTGTGTGTACTAGCTGTGTACTGGTGGTACAGTGAATATATTCTAGCTGTGTACTGGTGGTACAGTGACTATATTCTAGATGTGTACTGGGGTTAAATGACTGTGTATTCTAGCTGTGTACTGGGGGTACAGTGACTGTGTATTCTAGCTGTGTACTGGGGTACTGTGACTGGGTATTCTAGCTGTGTACTGGGGGTACAGTGACAGTGTATTCTAGCTGTGTACTGGTGGTACAGTGACTATATTCTAGCTGTGTACTGGTGTACAGTGACTGTGTATTCTGGCTGTGGACTGGGGGTACAATGACTGTGTATTCTAGCTGTATACTGGGGTACAGTGACTGTGTATTCTAGCTGTGTACTGGGGTACAGTGACTGTGTATTCTAGCTGTGTACTGGTGGTACAGTGACTGTGTATTCTAGCTGTGTACTGGTGGTACAGTGACTGTATTCTAGCTGTGTACTGGGGTACAGTGACTGTGTGTTCTAGATGTATACTGGTGGTACAGTGACTGTGTGTTCTAGCTGTGTACTGGTGGTACAGTGACTGTGTATTCTAGCTGTGTTTTGGTGGTACATTGACTGTGTATTCTATCTGTGTACTGGGGTACAGTGACTCTGTATTCTAGCTGTGGACTGGGGGTACAGTGACTGTTTATTCTAGCTATGTACTGGTGGTACAGTGACTGTATTCTAGCTGTGTACTGGCAGTACAGTGACTGGGTACAGTGACTGTGTGTTCTAGATGTATACTGGTGGTACAGTGACTGTGTGTTCTAGCTGTGTACTGGTGGTACAGTGACTGTGTATTCTAGCTGTGTTCTGGTGGTACATTGACTGTGTATTCTATCTGTGTACTGGGGTACAGTGACTCTGTATTCTAGCTGTGGACTGGGGGTACCGTGACTGTGTATTCTAGCTCTGTGCTGGTGGTACAGTGACTGTATTCTAGCTGTGTACTGGTGGTACAGTGACTGTGTTTTCTAGCTGTGTACTGGTGGTACATTGACTGTGTATTCTGGCTGTGTACTGGGGTAAAGTGACTGTGTATTCTAGCTGTGGACTGGGGGTACAATTACTGTGTATTCGAGCTGTGTACTGGGGGTACAGTGACTGTGTATTCTAGCTGTGTACTGGGGTTACAGTGACTGTATTCTAGCTGTGTACTGGGGGTACAGTGATTGGGTATTCTAGCTGTGTTCTGGTGATACAGTGACTGCATTCTAGCTGTGTACTGGTGGTACAGTGACTGTGTATTCTTGCTGTGTACTAGTGGTACAGTGACTGTGTATTCTAGCTGTGTACTGGTGGTACAGTGACTATATTCTAGATGTGTACTGGTGGTACAATGACTGTGTATTCTAGCTGTGTACTGGTGGTACAGTGACTATATTCTAGCTGTGTACTGGTGGTACAGTGACTATATTCTAGATGTGTACTGGGGTTAAATGACTGTGTATTCTAGCTGTGTACTGGGGGTACAGTGACTGTGTATTCTAGCTGTGTACTGGGGGTACAGTGACTGTATTCTAGCTGTGTACTGGGGGTACAGTGATTGGGTATTCTAGCTGTGTTCTGGTGATACAGTGACTGCATTCTAGCTGTGTACTGGTGGTACAGTGACTGTGTATTCTAGCTGTGTACTAGTGGTACAGTGACTGTGTATTCTAGCTGTGTACTGGTGGTACAGTGACTATATTCTAGATGTGTACTGGTGGTACAATGACTGTGTATTCTAGCTGTGTACTGGTGGTACAGTGACTATATTCTAGCTGTGTA